>JAJONR010010815.1:0-13930 GCA_029582245.1 Solanum etuberosum | reverse complement strand
GTACTAAAATTCCTTCTAAAACCTCTTTCTAAGATGCTTCTCTTAACCTCTTCTCATTGGCTTATAAGGCCGCTTCATCTAACTCTTAAGGAAAAAATAATGCTTACATCTCCCTATTCCATATTGACAGCATAAATATTATATCTAGGCACACATGAAAAACAATAGCTTAATTGGAACCTCGTCTAATTACATGCACTCTTGGGTACACCTCTTAATACTCTTGTTAATTTAGTAACTTAGTCATACTTCATTCCTCTCATCTAAAAGTCAGAATCTCACACTTGTCCCACTCATATTCATTGCCGCTAGCATCTTAATTCCTCACCTACTCTGAGTCAAGTCTACAAGATAAGATCTCAAAACTAACATCGTCACCCTCGTGTTGCCATTCTTTTGATCACGACACTCATCTCAAATTCAAGCTTAGTGTCTATTACTAAACACAGATATCAATTGTAACACCTCGGAATCTAGTAGTCTAAGCTAGGGTCTAAGTGACAAGTCTTGAGCCAAAGAATTGAGCTTGAGACACCTTCACGAGGACCCGTACGAGCCGTGAAATGCACCACGAGTCCTGGTGCTGCCCATGGAAGCTCACAGTGGCTAGCCAAGACATGCTCACCTCCCACGACCACCATGACGCCTCTTGGTGGGGACCAGGGTCGTGGTGAGGGATGTGAAGGCTAGGAAGTGTGCTCTCAAGAGGGAGATAGACTTAAACAGCCCAGAGTTGTCAGAAGTCCTATGCAGATGTGAGAAGAAAGGACTTAGAGTTTGAGGTTGATGAATGGTTTTTCCTGAAAGTGTCACCTATGAAGGGGGTGATGAAATTTGGCAAGAAAGGGAAGCTCAGTCCCAGATATGTAGGTCCTTACAGAATCTTGAATAGGGTTAGTAAAGTGGCTTATGAATTAGAGTTGCCAGCATAAGTAGCAGAAGTCCATCTAATCTTTCACATTTCCTTGTTGAAAAAGTGTGTGGGTGATCCAGCATCTATAGTATCGTTGGAAAGTGTGGCTGTGAAAGATAGTCTCACTTATGAGGATGTGCCAGTTGAGATTCTTGATTGTTAGGTTCGAAGATTGAGAAACAAAGAAGTTGCTTCACTTAAGCTTTTGTGGAGGAATCAGTCCGTAGAGGGAGCTGCTTGGGAAGCAGAAGAAGCCATGAAGGCCAAGTATCCTCATCTCTTTCCTTCTGATTCCATTCCAGCTTGAGGTAATAGTTCCTCTCCAGTCTCTCGGTTTACTCTTGCATAAATTAAGTCTTAGTATCATGTTCCTTCATTTATACTTGCATTTTCAACATATTTTCATGTTCTTGGAACTTAGTTCAGTCAGAAATCAGTTTTAGCACTTAGTGGTAGGGTGTGCAGCTCCTTCCCTCCCTTTTTCAGCTAGTATAGACTTTATTCAAGGACGAATGTTCCCAAAGGGGAGATAATATAACACCCCGTATCCGAAACAGACCAAAAAGCAGACTTGGCAGAACCTGTAGGTGCCACTGACGGTGGCCCCCCACGGCCTGTGGGTGGGACCACGAACCGTAGGTGTGGTCCGTTGGTCGGCCACCCAGAATCTTCAGAAGGAGTCCAGAACCACGCCAGGACCTACGGACCGTAGGTAGGACCACAGTCCGCGGTCCAGGTCCGTGGTTCAGACCCCCAATCTTCCGCTCCTAGAACCCTCATCGACGCCTGCCAGGATGGACCGTCGGTCATTCCACGGTCCATCGGTCTGGCCGTCGATGGCCCCGACATTTTTTAAGTTGGGGTCGTTTTGGTTTCTTCCCCTATGCGCTGGACCCCTAAACTACGTGGTTTTGGTCAGTTTTAGCCTAGTAACTTAATTAGAACTTACCCAAGCTAATTAATTCACTAAAATTCATAAAACTTAGAACGCAGAAAGGAGAAAGAGTCGACCAAAACCCTCTCTAAGAACGCAGCAAGGTTTCATCTGTTCCAACCCCAAAATCGAAAAATTTCTCCGTGAAATTCGTCACCAGGTTTGTGGGATTTCACTAGTGGGTTCCTTTCACCCATTAGGTCCCTAGATTTGAGTCAGATTCTTGATTCCCTTCATATTATCTAGACCTAGGGTTTTCTTGAATGTTAGAAATACTTGGGTTTTAGTTGTCACATTGATCCAAATCAGATTATCATATTGTGGTAACACTGTTGCTTAGTTCCTTATATGAAATTTAGAACCCTAGTTGTGTAGATTCGTTTAGTTCATGAATTACACTAGCTAGGCCAGTTTAAACAGATATACATGCCTCAGATTTCAAATGTTTCATTGTCAGTTATAAATGTTGCATTTTCAGTTAGCATGTCAGAATCTTGAGCTATCCAGTGTATTCGCAGTTATGTTGTATTGTATACAAATAGGTTGGGAGTAAGCTTAATACCGAGTTGGACTAGGGTCAGTCACCCTCAAAGTCCCAGAACTATATGCCCCCGTAGGTTTATAAGTCCCCTCTGTGGGCATTACATTTAGCGATCACGCCAGTCATGCCTCTATACCCTTGGCAAGGTATATTGGGTCCTCTCGATGGGGCGTATACATCAGACTCCACGTTTATCTCACGTGGTTTTATGTCGGTTATTAGTAACTCCCATAGTCAGACTTTAATGCATTTGACCAGGTTCTCAGTTGTACTTCAGTATTCAGTTTAGCATGTTATGTACTTAGTCATTGCATTTAGTTCACTTCATATTCAGTATGTTCAGTATATTTATCATGTTCACCTTATATCATTGCTCAATATGCTTTGTTCATTAATGTATATTGTTCACCTTTATCCTATCATGCATACTCAGTACCTTTCAAGTACTGACGCATAGTCTGCGCTACATCTTCTCGTGATGTAGGTTCAGGTCCTCAGCATCCATATCACGCATAGATCAGTTTCCGATCTCCAGTCCAGCAGCTTCAGTGGTGAGTCCTCATTCTTCGAAGGTAATATACATGTGTTTTCAGATTTAGTCATTTACTTTCAGTTTCAGTTTTGCTAGAGTTAGCTGGGGGCATGTCCCAGCAACTTTAGTCAGTTAGAGGCTATTTCAGACATTGTTTAGATTCAGTTGTAGTTTTAGTTTGATTTTCCAATACTATTAAACTCTTAATCAGTAATTTATATATTCAGACTTAGATTGGGTATTCTCCATCATTTAGTTACCTCCTATTTTATGCTTCCGCACAGTATTTCTTTTAAGTATGCTTATGATATGCCAGCTCAGGGTTAGCTTGGGGTCACTTGTGATCCTAGGTCCCGTGTTCACGTCAAGGGGGTAGCCTCGCAAACCTCTAACCTTTTAACCTCAAGGAAGGACTTTGAACTCATCAAATTTAAGATTGCTCCCCTACTCTCATCAAAGAAAGTTAATAAAATCACCTATCTATCATGAAACAAGTGCCCGCACAAAAAAAAATAGTGCACACACTCAATTCAAATGATTGAATATAAATTAAGGACTTAGCATCAAAGAACAACTCACACTCAGAAATAAAATTCACATGTATGCACAAAGAACCATAGGCTTGCCCATTATGTACATCTCCACTAATTAAACATGCTTGAACATAATCAAATAGGACTTTAACGGGTTGTAATGTAGGCTAGGGGACGGGTAGGAAAACTATATAATAGTGACTTACACTTCCTTAAGCACTTCACAATTTTAGACTTCATCACCCATTATTTTCTTCTCTTTATTTTTAGCCCTCTCTTCAACAATTATTTCACAAGTACTGCTCATCATCTCAAGAATGCTTCAATCATTATTTTTTCTTTTCTCAAGTTTTCCTTCATAATAGACACCCTTAACTTACGTATTTTACATGCGTTAAGGTGCACGATGTCCTTGGAAGGACCAGGGTCATCATCAAGGTAACTTCTGAAATAGCCACCTCAACTTAGGCTTTCAACCCGAGTTAAAGTGCACAATGTCCAAGGAAGGACCAGGGCCAACACAGAGTTTTACAACTTTTCTAGGGAAACGTGAGATGTGTGGATCTCAATCATGGGCCATCTTATCTTTTACCTCTTCTTGTTCCATTAGCTACAAACCAAGCATTTCCACCATTTTCTACTTGTACCATTGTTCTCATTTTTCTTCTTACATAGTGCATTAAGGATTTCTTTTTGGATCAAATAGAATTATGGTATCAATAAAAAGGGATTCAGCTCGATCGTGTTGTTTACAAGAAAAATATAGGCTAAAAGGATCAAAAGGGTTAACTAGTGATAAAATATCTGAAAAGGCTAAAATTTACCAGACAAATCAAAGAAAGCCTATTATCATCTCCTAAACAAAGCAACACTTTTTATTTCGCTTCAATAACATGCAGGGCAAGTTCTAGACTAAGATGCAAAATATGGAATAAATAAATTCTCACCACACATGGCACAAGTATCAATCAAGATGGATCAATTCCACTTCTAAGAGAGACAGGATCATAAAAATCTACAAAATAAAATAAGTTATATAAAAAGTCACAACCATGAGCTTAGGTGTCAAAGAGTCTGCAATTTCCTTATATATCAAGCATTCACAAGAAAGTACTACTCAAAAATTAGTCCTAAATAGCAAGTATCACACCACTCAAAAGGGTCTTTTCTTTTCTCTAAAAAAATAATTAAAAGAAAACGTATTCCTAAAAAAATAAAAGACGCTTGATTCAAAGGGACTATCCTCAGGAAAAGAACTAAAAACAAAAGCCAAGGAACACATCCTGAAAAAAAGACTCAATAAAACAGTAAAAACTAGGAATTCATTCCTCCACCCCACACTTAAAAAGATGTTATGTCCCCAAAGCATCAAATAAAATTTAAAACAAGGGTTAGGAAAACTCCCTGAGGCCTTTAGACCTAGCTAGTAGCATGTTCTCTTAATTTTCATCAAGGGTCGTCACCCCACACTTAAACTCAAACATGCTCCTTTACTTCATTTTTTTTTGGGTACTCAGACTTCCCCTAATCTGCAAAAACAAGACCAAAAGAAAAAAAGTGACACTAATAAAATAAAAATAAAATAAAATAAAATAAAAAGTTACACTACTAATTGGGTTGCCTCCCACTAAGCGCTTAATTTAACGTCGCGGCACGACGCAGACACCTTCGTTACTCAAACTTCACTAAGATCCCATTCCTCTATTAGACGACCGCCTTGAACCTGAGCGGGCACACTAACAACTCCAGGAGGTTGAAATCCGGTTCCATCTCCTTGACCCTCTCCAATTGGATTATTATGCACCCCTTGATTAGCCATTTTCCTCAAAGTTTTTCTCAATTCAGGATCGTAGGGGGTCAAGGGTTCGCCTCGACTCCGTGTACTTGGCATACACTAGAGTTGAAACCTATAGAAAACAAAACTAAAACAAAAACGTAAAATCGGGAAATACTTGACTAAAGTTCAACAATGTAATTAGTTTAATCTAAAAGTTGTATTCTCCGGCAGCGGCGCCAATATTTGATACGCTCAAATAACTCCCTCCCTAAAGAAGCATAAGCGATCGTTATCAAGTAAAGAACCCAACTTGTAGGCTGGGGTCGATCCCACAAGGAATATGGTTCAGACTTAAACTTAACTACCAATTATATCCGTTTAGTCAAACTATTTCCGAGAAAAGTAAACAGGGGGGTTTGTATCTAAAATAACAGATTTGTTGATTAATTAACAAGTAAACAAGATTCAAACTTTGAGTTATCAATATGAGATGGAAACTAGGGTGTATGTGTTCCCCACAAGCTCTTAACGCAGTAATCCTAATAATAGTAATCCTATCCTAGTGTTTGACATGCAAGATTGGTAAGTTAGGTATCCCTAAGTGATTGGTCCTCCAAGTAGGGAATTTCACCACGCAACTTGGTCCGTCTACGGGTGTATGCTTTACTAACCCTTACCTTTATCCCAGATTAGTCATCATATCAATTTAGTTTAGTTTTCACCATCACTCAATTGAAATCAGACTATTAGATAGCATCCACTAAATCTCTATTGTTTAATCCTTTTCTCATTCATTACCTCCTTGGTCTGGCAAGTAGGAACGAGGAGAGTTCTAACGTTTCCAACCATTAAAAAGACTTCTAAACGAAAGGATTAACAATACATACATAAACATTATTCAAGAATTACTTAATTATTATTCATACTTTGTTAATTGCTCATGGTTCCCACAACCCTAGTTGTGGATTTAGCTACTCATGCTTGAGAGTTCACAATTCATAATTAGGTTAAAAGAATTCATGAACTTACAGTAAGAATAGATGAAACCCGAAATCTTGAATTGAATTTCAAAGTGAAAAAATTGTATAAAACGGATTTCGAAAATTAAATTGCTAAGAGTTTGCAAAATAATTCCAAAACAACCAACAACTAAAAGTATACAATAATGTCTAACCAAATAAGAAGAAGAAAAGAACCCTAAAAAGTATCTCCTCTCAATGATCTCCCCTTCAAAATAATTATTTCTATGGACTATTTATAGATATAGAAAACCCTAAATAAAATAATTGAGTCCAAATCAAATTAGGAAATAAAAACCCGGAAGGAATTGAATTTCCGCATTTTCTGGAATTTACTGACGCCGCCTTCAATTAAGAGTTGGTCTCTTAATGGCTGCCACGTGTACAGCTAATTGGAATTTTGATATTTGATCAGCCGCCTTTTCCTTATATATATAAATTAATTATTTTATTCACTTTCATCCATTAAGCCGTCTCCTTGATTTCCTTCTCAACCTTCCATCTTTAATTCGTTTTAGCTCCAAACTTCTTCAACTTTACACAAATTTACTCCTATAAATAAAATACATTATTTAGCACAATCCATAAAATTTCTGCTCAAAAAGGACATATATAAATAATAAATGTGAGGTAAATAATGATTAAAATATATATTTTTGGCCTCACATCATCCCTCATGATAACACTCAAATTACTCACAAAAATAATTATATGAGTAAGCGATCTCTAGCAATATAAATATCCAACAAAAGAGTCGGGGTCGAATCCCACAAAGAGTGATATAATTCAAAGAATTTAATTAGGAAATTAAGATGTGAATCAATTCATTTTAGCAATTAGAACAAGTGGGTGGATGATTCCACCTAAGTTCATAAAAAGACTATAAAAATTCAACTAAAAACACAGTTTAAACAAGTAAAGGACGATCTACGGGTGTGGCAGTTGGTATCAACATCAAATAGGGGTACAAGTGCTTGCTCAATAATGCTTGATAAACATAGATAGGTTGGGCAATCACCAATGACACAAATCTACTTTCGATCTCAATGCATCATATCATAGAATCTCCTTTCGGTCTCATCCATGAAAATATAAATCAACCCAATATCTTACTAAAATCTCTCTTTCAAGCACATTTGACAATTATAATTGAACTAAAATTTCTCTTTCGAGCAAACTACAACAATCAAAACCAAATTGCAAGTATTAAGAAATTTACTCATTTCAATTAATCTCTTTCGAGCATCAATCAAGATCTAAGCTACGATTAAGTTTGCAACCTTATGCTAAATAGCTCAAATTCATGAATAAATAATAGGAAAACAGAGCAAGATACTAGACCCACTAAATTAAATTAACACCGAACTCCAACCTGCTAGTAATATTGTATGTTTTGGGCCTAGACCCACACGACTATAGGGGTCTAAGGCCTACTTACTTATATACCCAACATTTATCTTACGTTTTGTCAACTTCTAACTTCTTATCTTAATTTTGGGTGTTACATACAACTCCTCGTATAGACTCAACGTTCTTGTGAAGGTTTGCCTTACTGCATGAAATTACCTAGACTAAACACTAAGGTTTGCCCCACCTTACGAAATTAGTCTAAACTTAGTTGAACGCTGGCCCACATCGACAAGGCTGTCACAAGAATGGATATGATACCATTTTTAACGAACCAGTCCACTAGTGAACAAATTTTTATGATTGGATCGTGACCATTTTCTTGAATGACAATCTTAATTATAGGAATAACCGAGCAGACCAATTTTTATTTGTTTTTGTAATATTTCAATCGGTAAATACTATTTTAGGAGACTTATGAGATTTCTTTACGGAAATGAATATGTAACAATTATGATTTCTGTCGTTGGAAATCCTCACAAAATGAATGAATTTCCTTTATCCTGAGTCCAATATCATCAGAAGATGAAAAATATTTTTATGCGTTGGATAGATAATCTTAGCCGTCTAATGTGGTGGAAAGATACTCACTATTTTTCTACACTCATAATGGTGTATTTATACATCAAGTGTTGGGGTTATGTTTAAGGATCATGACTAACTAATGGGATAATGGGCTATATAACACATTGGTGAACCTGAACCAATAATTATTAGAAAATCTACACAACTAGAAAAACATAAGTCTGATATTTACTCCTTAAAACTCTACTTTAAAATAATTACCTTTCAAAGCTATTGTATTATACTAGTGGCAAATTTACATGATTATAATTATTCCTCTATTTCACGCATAATAAGATATTTTATCTGACTATTTTTTCTATCACCTATACTATCAATATTCCTCTCCCGCTCCGTAACTCCATCAATTTATCACGATTTACTTTTACTTTCTCCAAGTTCAAATTAGATATTTTAATAACGCACTTTCTTTATTATTCATATCTAATAAAGATTTTAATTAAAGGTAAGTGTATCTAGGTTTTTCTTCTTCCAATGCTAAGACTGTCACTGAAGGACACCCACCCAAACATAAAGTTTCAAATAGGCATGTGATTTCTTCAAAGTATTCATTGTATCATGATACATCGTGTATCATAAAGGTATCAGAATACATCATGTATAGAAAATATATCATTATGCAATGTATCGAAAAGGTATCATGATACATCATGTATCAAAAAGGAATCATTATGTCATGAGTTAGAAAGGCATCATGAAACATCTTCAATCGAAAATGAATCATGATGTAATGTATCAAAAAGATATTATAGTAGAACTTGAATGACTTACATAATTGATATACCACAATAACAGACTAACTTTGACACTCTAATCCGCCCCAATAAAAAAACAAAGCAAATGGGGTGAATAATATTTGTCATATTTTTTTAAATTTTTTGGGATTGATTGTTATTGGTGTCTCATTTACAAATCTCAGGCTTCTAGTGATATTGTTTGCTTTGGGCCTAGACCCACACGCCTTTAAAACACATCACTAGGGTGTAAGTCCTTCTTACTTATATACTTAACATTTATCTTATGTTTTACCAATTTGGAACTTCTTATCTTAATATAGGGTGTCACATTGTAACACCTCAGACTTAGAAAGAGTTAAAGTGAGATTCGTACAAGTTACTCTTTAATAGTGAGTTTTGGGTCAACTTCAAATTATCATAACTTTCAGCACAGGATGATTTAGGTTGCCCATAAGGTATCAAATCGAAATTCTTTGAGTCCTCTTTCCAAGGCCGCTGAGTTTTCTAAATTACAAGTTTGGATGAAGGAGATATGCCCGTTAGAGTGCAACCTATCTAGTTAAGGTAATTCATCCATTTTTAGGAGGGATATTTTGGTCTTTTCCTTACCCCACTAGCCTTGCATGTTTTTTCACCCTTTTAGGGGTATAAACTGATCGGAATCAGTTTTAGCCACTCCAAAAGAGCTTAGGATTTTTTTGAGAGAAGTTCAAGAGGAGAAAAAGAAGAACGTTCAAGATTATTGCAAGCTTTGAGGATTTTCGCCAAAAACTTAGTTATTTCGAGGTATGTAAGCTTTAATAGTGATGATTTTGTTCACTCTCGTGAAAATAATGTGATTTTCATCCATAATTTCATTCTTGAGGTTGGTTGATTTGAATTCTTGAGAAATTCTTGAGGTTGTAGCTTCATTCTTTAACAATGGAGTCCTGTTGAGCTCTTGAGGTAAGGGTTTTGAGAATGAGTGTTGTTCTTGATTGAATTTGAGTGGATTTTCAATTAATTTTGTTGGGTTTATGAATTCAAATGAGTTTGGAAGGAAATCATTCGATTCTAGATGAGTTAGACCTTGAATTGAGCAAGAAAAATTTGTCAAAAATCTAGGTAGAGGGGTGGGGCAGTGCGCCAGTATAGCGCCCAAACTACTATTCAGTAGTTTGGGGGCTGGTGCACTGCGCCACCCAGTTCACCCCAAACTTCCTTCAGTATTTTTGGGGATGGCGCCCTGCGCCACTCAGTGCGCCAGGGTCACTGAGTCCCCTACCCCTCCGTCCTTCTTTCCGTGAGAGTTCCCTCGAATTGTACCCATGTTCTCTCCTTAATTTCCACACTTAAAATATTTACTAATAATTGAGAGATCCTATATATCCTAACCATAACTATTGAATTCAACTTCCAAATTCAAGGTAAAGTTAAGAGGAAAGTTCGAGAAAGTCCTTTTTGAGTCATTTTGAGAAGTCTTTTACAATCTTTTAAAACTTGTTTTAAGACTTGAGTAAATGAGTATGAGGATGAGGAGAGTTGAGTCCATATTTCAAAATGAGTATAAGGGAATTAAGTTTTCCCATGTGAAAACATTTTACATGTAAAATGAGAGGAAACCTCGATTTCTAAACGAGTTCACGAGGAGTTTTTGAGTATTATCTCTTTTAAGAGAACCTTTTGAGCAATTATCTCAAATTGAGGAGGAGACATGTTTTTAAACATATGAGCATGAGTTACATATTATTGGGAGTAGTATTGAGCACCGATATGGGGATGAGTCCAGACAACTCAAAATCCTCATAAACCATGTATGCCAACATAGGTATAGGATCATAATTTTTAGATGGTTACTAATTGATTTTAAGAATATCTTAGTGGGTCTACTTAGTTGAGGATGTTCTATACTCTGGCAAGGTATAAGACAGTTTTGGCAGTGTGAGCGAGACGTTGTATCATCACATAGCTTATAGTGATAGTTGTCGGTTACAGAATCTCCCAAAGAAGAGTAAAGAGTTATTATTGTATTTTTATACATTTTGAGTTCATGTATATTGTTTACAAAGTTGTATTACTGCATCTTATTATCATTACTTTATTATTGAGTTGAGTTGAGTATTCTTGAGTCGAGTTGAGTTGAGTTGAGACAAGGTGAGTATGTTCTTCCTTTCTATCAGTTCAAGCTTATATGTTATGTTTTCAGTGTTCCCCTTACATGCTCGTACATTCAATGTACTGACGTCATTTGGCCTGCATCGTTTCATGATGCAGATACAGATATTCAAGATCATCAGCGGGCGCTACGTTGTTCCCATCGCATTCCAGCTAGCTTTGGTGAGCCTCTTTTCTTTCTGGAGGGCTTCACATAATGGTTTTCCTTTGTTAGGATGTCGTGGGTCTCATCCCGACTTCCATCATAGTATTTAGAGGCTTCATAGATAGTAGAAGTTTAGGAGTCTTTTCCCATTTCTTTTGTGATGTTTTAAAGACTTGAGTTGTTCAGCATGTTTATTGAATATTTCCGTTTATGTTGAGTTAAACTATTACCATTTATGATATCCTTATGGGTTGAGTTTACCTTTGAGGTTCCTATTTCACTTGTAAGTCTTCTGTTGAGTAGTGATCCAATCTAAGGGTTCGCTTCAGAACTAATGATGGTTCTCGAGTGTCGGCCACGTCCAGAGTGTAGGCTCGGGGCGTGACACACATCCACCCACTCTTATTGACTCAGTGTTGTAACACTTTACAAATCTCAGCCAGCTAGTGATATTGTCTTCTTTGGGCCTAGACCCATAAGCCTTTAAAACATGTCACTAGGGTGTATATCCTGCTTACTTATATACCCAACATTTATCTTATATTTTGCCAATTTGGAACTTCTTATTTTAAACTAGGTGTCACATCCCCCACTCTTATTGACTCAGCATCGTAACACCTCGTAACTCTAATTTTAAATACGATTCTTTTATTGTAAGTATATAAGCTTGAGTCGAGGACGTCCTACTTGTGATTATGTGTTAAGGGTCCTTCTTATGTGTGGAAAGTGTATTAGAAATGGTTTAAGGTCATAAGAGTCTTCTGATCTAGTACTTAGTCGAGTTCAAAACCTTTCTACTAGCTAGGTTTTTCGCATTAGTTCATGCAAGGATCAACTTCAAACAATCATATATCTCCTTATATAATGAGTTGGGTTTCTCATGACCTGTCAAATTAAAGTTCTATGATTTTTAATTCCAAAAAAGCCACCAAGTTTGTCTCATTTAGAGTTCGGAGTAAAATGTTATGATCGTTTTACTAGAGACTACCACAATAGAATTTTTAGAGTCAGTGACCTACGAACCTCATCTCCCAGTCATAGATGGAAGTATAACCCATACTATTCACTTGTGGAAAAAATTCCTGAAAGTCATTTTTGGGTATAATTCCTATGGACCCAATTACGGTTCGTAGAAGCATCTACATGCCATTGTTTGGTCCCGTAGAATGAAGTTTTGAAACTCAACATTTCAGTCTGACTTCCATAGATGGGACCTACAGTTCGTAGATCATATCGCGGCCCGTAGATGGCCTCGTGGAAGATTTCTGACAACTTTTAAATTAGGGTTTCTTTTATCTTTTCCACTTTTCATAAGTTTAAGTCATGACATTACGCATATCCTAAAATGAGTTTTCACGCTTAAGACTTAGTTTTTACACTCTTAACTCCCTTAAACTCAGAAATTACCATAAGCAAGGCAGAAGCTAGGGTTTCAAGTCTTTGAAGCAAGTTCTTCTTTCAAATCTCAATCTCTCAGGTATGTAAGGCTTCAATGGGAGTATACCTTCACTTTCATACCTAAAGTATTTTGATGTTCAAGAATATTACTATATTGCTAGAATCAAAGCTAGTGTTTTTTATAAAATTATGATCTTTCTTCAATAAATTATGTTTTCATTATTTCACTTTGATTTTGAAACCTTATGGTACTGATTTAGTATAATTTTTATGGTCATTCAAACTCTTATGACTTTTAAGCATGATAACAAGCAAGATGTGATTTACAACCTAAATACAAGTTATTTTAAGATATTGTCACAATCTGAGCCTACACCCTGGACGTGGCCGACACTCGAGAACCATTGTTGGTCCCCAAGCATACCTTCATTCTGGCTGACTATAAGCGGAAGACTAACTCAAGCATATAAAAGCTTAAAGCTGGATAAAAATTCATAGAATTTAGATACAAAGTTTTAACTCAAATGATTAACTCTGAATATAATAGAATATTCAACTAGCCAAAATAGGCAACTCGAGTATTTAAAAAATTTAACAAAATAAACTAACAAACTTCTCAAACTCTAATGTCTACCTATGAAGCCTCTACTATTATAGAAGGATATCGGGACAAGACCCACGAAATCTCAAAACTACTAACTGTAAGATAAAGGTGAAGTCCTTCGGAATATAAGAAGGCTCACCAAAGCTGACTGGAATATCACATGACCTCAACGAAGATTCTTGAAAAAGATTGAAAGAATCTTGAATGGAGTCGTATACTTTGATTTTTCCTTAGGGTTTTGCCCTAGGGTTTGATAGAGAAGAGAATGATGGATTAAAGATGAAAATCTAATTGTTTTGAGCCTTTTATTAGTCAAGAAATTCGTTTAGGATTTTCTTGGAGGTAAAAAGATAAAAACGACCCTTTTTAATATTTTCCTGTCGGCAAGTTCGTAACAGCACTGTATCAGGTTACTAAAGTGGTCATAACTTTTTACTCAAATATTGGATTGATGCGAAATTTATGGCATTGGAAAGTAGATTCAAATACATTTAATTTGCTAGGTTATGGCCCACGTAACTCTTTATATTCTAAGAGATATGGTCGTTTGAAGTTGACCCAAGTAGAATCTTACATCAAAACTTAATCGATAAGGAAACTTCAAGAACACTTATCAAGAAATTAAATTGCTCAATATTTATGGATAGATTC
>JAJONR010010814.1:0-17869 GCA_029582245.1 Solanum etuberosum | reverse complement strand
CGACTTCCATCTTTGTCATTTAGAGGCTTCATAGATAAACAGTAGAGTTTCAGAAGTCTGTTCATTTATTTTGTTAAATGTTTTAAAGACTTAAGTTGCCTATTTTATGGCGAGTTGAATATATTATTTTTATTCAGTTTTTAAGCTTTTGTGTGCTTGAGTTAGTCTTCTGCTTATAGTCAGCCAGGATGAGGGTTCACTTGGGGACCAGCAATGATTCTCGAGTGCCGGCCACGTCCAGGGTGTAGGCTCGGATCGTGACAATTTACATTGATTACGGGGCTGAATTGCTCAACGTACCCCCGTGATGCAAAAATTTAAAAAATTCTTGAAAAGGGAGAGAAATTTTACTACAAGGTGACTAAGAATAAGAACATTACTGCTACAAAGTTGATGCGTTTGATCAAGGGTTCCAAGTTGAATAAGGATCAGAAGTTGAAGTACTCTTTTGTTTTGTTCATCCACACGATGTTGCTTGCCCATGATCGATCTAAAATTGTGGATTCAAGCCACATTAAGATGGTGGATGATTTAGATTTCTTCAATAGTTATCTGTGGGGGAAAGATAGTTTTAATTTAACATTGACGTATCTGAAGAATAAAATCAATTTGAAGAAGTAGAGTAAAGTGTATAATGAAAGAGAAAATGCATTGTATGCTTTGTATGACTTTCCCTGGGAATTTCTGATACTTCTTATAAATTATGTAGTTGATTTGTGATAAATTCTTATATATTTGTGTAGTATTTTATAGCCTCTGTTTATTTATTTGTTCTTCTATTAATTTCAGGTTTGGATATATGAGGCTTTTCCTCATCTTGGAAAGTATGTCAAGAAGTCCTTGGATTCTCCTTTGCCCATTCCCCGTTTACTTAGATGGCACACCGCAAAAAATGATAGTATTATCGAAGGCGATCCATTTAAGTACAAAGGAAAAAGTACAAAGGTACAAAGTTTATTTATTATTATTTAGCAATATTTATAAATTGGTAAATGTCATGTAAGATTTGTATATATTATTTTTTCGTAGGTTGTGCACCCATACCTCACACCTACTGTCCGTGAGACAAAAAAGAATTACTTGGCAACATTAAATCCATATATGGACAAAGTGAAGGATACAATCCTCGATGCCTTAAAGGCAAATTTGAAAGGTGTGACTGTCCTTACTTCAGCAGTAGAGAATGTGGAGGATGAATATTTAAGTGATCACAATCATAATCAACCTTGTGAGAATTCTATACCAAGTACTTCTAAAGATGAAAATCTGTGTGAACGTATTGCATCCCTCGAGCAATCAATGATAGAAATTATTGCTTATGTACGAGAGGAGAAATTGAGAAGAACTGAAAATAACAAGAAAAAGAAAGGTAGATAAATTTATATATTATTTCTGTAAAATAATTTATTTGTATGAATGCTTAGCTACTGATCTTGCAGTAGATGATGACAACTTTTCAGCACCAACAGTAGATGATGAGATCCTTCCATTAGCTATAGTCGATGATGATTTTGCTGCAGTTGATGAATACTTTGCAGAAGAAGTTAATGAAGTTGTAGAAGAGATGAAGGAAGAGAAGATGAAAGAAGAAGATGAAAGAAGAAGATGAAAGAAGAAGAGAAAGAACAAGATGAGGAGAAGATGACAGAAAAAGAAGAGGAGAAACTGGAAGAGAACGATGAATAAAAAGAAGAGGAGAAGCTAGAAGAAAAGAAAGAAGAAGAAAGTGAAAAGGAGAAGCTGGAAGAGAAGAAAAAAGAAGAAAATGAAGAGGAACACATAGCAAGTGGAGAAGAAGAGAAAGAACAACAAGAGGAGAAGATAACAGAGAATGAAGAAGAGGAAAAGTTGGAGGAAAAAGTCTTGGCCACTGATGTGGCAGAAGTGGACGTGATGGGTATTGTCATGGAGCTTAATGAAGAGTAAGGCATTTTTGGTTATTGGTGTTTTAAGACAGTTTTTGAAATAGTTGGTTTTTAAAGACAATTGATTTTTGTGATAGTTGGGTTTTTCCTGGTTTTTAAGATAATTGGTTTTTGAGATAGTTGATTTTTTAAGACAATTAGTTTTTGAAATAGTTAGTTTTAAATAAAATGGTTAAAGTGGTTTGTTGTTTTACTGTTTTGACGAGAAAAATGTACATATGATAGTTTAACATGTTTTATTATGAAGGGTTTTTAGATTTCTTATTAATCTATGTTTTAATAGTATGTGATTTTTGCTTAACTTCAGTTTCTTACCTTTATAGAGTAAAATTATTTAGTAGTCAATTATCGACATTAAAGTTGTATGTCTAATACTATAGATTGCTAAGGATGTTGATTGTATAACCACAACTCTTCCTCATACATCTCTAATCACCACACCCAATTTATGTGGACTCTTACATGATCATATGACTTGTTTAAACTTATTTAATTGGATAAATTTCAAAACTATAATTTATTATTAATTAATTATTGTCTTTTTTAAATTGTACTAGTTTTGGTCTATATATAAGTGTCATATTCTAGTAGGTGTAGTATTGACAATGCTTTAACATAGATATAAATCCGAATATACTTTACTAATGTTAGAGTGTAAATCTCATTGGTCATACATACACCACACATAGAGATGCATCGATTGTATAAAGGGTCTATATATTTTGACAACCAGTAAATATTTCGATATACAAATTTTACAACGGTAATAAAAGTTCAAATTGCTACTTTTTCAACAGTAACATCTAATTTTTTGATAATTCTTAGTCGTTTGGTAGAGTGTATATTCAGATAATGTTTGTATTAGTCATTTTTGAATTAGTTATACTTAGATTATTTCTTATGGATAGTTTGATTTGGTGCATTAAAATAGCATGCATGATAATAATAATACACATGCATTAAAATACACAGCTTGAGATCATGACATTTTTTTTTACAGCACTTCCTACTTTAATCATTCTAAATCATGCATTAAAATCATTGCATCAAAATCATTGCATCACGAATACCATAAATTTTCATATATTAATAATACACAGTTTAATAGAGAATGGATGGACTCGATAATAAACATTAATAGATAGCGTAAAAAATGTATGTCATCTTTTGATTGATCTATATTAGATCATGAGTAATTACGATAATAGCTGACACTAAATTGACCAAAATGCTGGCAGTAAAAAAAAACAGTAGCTTGATTACAAAAACAAACTCAATCAAGCTTGTTTAACATTTGTTGTTGTTCACACATGTGGTTCTCTTGTGTCCAGTTCTCTTACAAATTGAACATTTGTTCCTTCTCTTGCTCTTGAAATTCTCACCGATGCCTTTGACACGTTTTTTTATTTTTTTCCAAGCTTGGTATCGACAAGAGGCGGAAGAATCTTCACATTAAGCAATTCTTCTGGCACATACCATTCCGACTCGAGAGGGACAACATTAATAGAATCCATGTATGCAAGAAGGTATGCTTTAACTTTATACAAAGGTGAATAGTACTCATACCATACTCATTGCCATGCTTTGATCGCAAAGCGGCCATCGCGTGAGCTCAAGGTATCTTGATCAAGTCATATTCCCTACAGAAACATGACTTTTTCTGTAGGTTCACATTGGCTGTAACACCTGCACCAAACACGGTAAATTGATTGTCGTCCCCGGTTACATTCTCCAAATACAAGGAGTCGCCCTCGATTATTTTTTTTCTTGCGATTTTTTTGGCAGCCGGCACCATTTGATTACCCATTGATTTAAGGATATATGCATGTCTCTCCCTAAACAATTCTTCAAACCTCTTAGCAATCGAATTAAATATAGATGTCACGGGATACTCTCTTTCGTCTATCAACATAACATTGAGTGACTCAGCGATATGTGGTCATCACATCATATCTATTGCCAGGAAAATGTGCCCTGCTCCACTTCTCAAAATCAATATCATGCTCAAGGACGATGGCTGTCGTGGGGCATTTGTTCTTGAATTCTACAAAATGATTGTCAAACTCTTCAAAGAATAAGCCTTTGCCGCATTGTAGTAAAGATAGAGGGAATCTCCACAATGATGATTTATGCGGAGATTTTCACCAAGGTGCCTCATACAATATCTGTGGTGAGCATGATTGTAAACGTTCACAATACCGTTGGCGATACTCTTGTGTCTATCAGAGATAAAACACAAATCTGGTTCATCGACCACAATCTCTTTCAACTTCTCAAAGAAGAATGTCAAAGATGCATCATTCTCTTTGTCCACGACACAA
Organism: Solanum etuberosum; assembly: GCA_029582245.1. Classification (NCBI taxonomy): domain Eukaryota; kingdom Viridiplantae; phylum Streptophyta; class Magnoliopsida; order Solanales; family Solanaceae; genus Solanum; species Solanum etuberosum. The sequence goes on along the minus strand of JAJONR010010814.1, from coordinate 13,623 downwards.
AAGGCAATTGGATAAACATGATTCTCCGTATCTTGTACAACAACGCTCAACAACATGCCCTTGTATTTACCATGTAAATGAGTGTCATCGACCGCAATTACCTTTCTCATATGGACAAATCCCTTAATGCAAGCACCGAAGGCCAATAAATAATACATGAACCTATGACTATCCTTGTTTACCATGATACTATAGCTAGAACTAACATTAAGAGCCTCGAACATGTAGGAAAAAGCCGGTAAGTATGAATATCCTTTCTCCGCTGTCCCTCGGACCATTTCCTTGGCAACCACACCACCCTTCCAATATTTCCAATAGCTTGGACTACAATGAAAAGAATTAAACATAGCTCTTTGAATCTCTTTAACATTTGGACCATTGCCATCAGGATACATATTTACACAAAGTGAAGCAATGACTTTGATTGAAATTTTTCTATGGCTATTGTTGGCATGTTCAACGCCACAACTATGTTCGCCATGTACTTGTAGATACGAAATCTATCCGAACACTCATATTTTCTCGCCCGAAACATCCATGCACAGTTGTGAGATACACATTTCAACTTTAAGTATTTAGTACAACTCTTCACAGTCGAAAAATCAAAAGACTTCTTTGCCGCCGCTTCGGCTAATAACAATTGCAACTCATTATTGTTACTGAAAGTTTGATTTATGTATAAATTAGTTCCATCGGAGAACGAATGGTTGGATTGTGATCTCAATTCCTGTTCTCCCTGCATTTCTTCACAACATTCGGGTTCGGGATCTTCCGCATCTACTGGCTGATTTTCCACATTAATTGGATCATCATGTATATTCATTGAATGTTCACCCAAGCTCTCATTTGAATTATAACCCAAGCTCTCCTTTGAATGATCACCCAATCTTTTATTTCCAATCGAATCATTGTCGCCGTTAAATGAATTCGTTGGTTCAATTGGAGGCCTCGCATTGACGTTTATTCTCAATGTAGGTCTAGAGCCATCAATACCAATATCTAACATGTACAAGCTCACGTGCCTATCATTTTTTTATGAATGTGGGATGTATTTTTCCCCTCCCATTCATTTGATAGCTAATCAGCAAGTTATTTGGCTCGCAAGTTAACTCACCGGCCTCAATTACGCTTGCAATCATATCGTCATATGAATCATTGTGACGCAACGCAATGGGTACTGTCGTCTTACTAAAAGATTTCCAATTCTAGCTTTTGGGAGTCTCCTCTCATACTCCCATATAATCACCACCAGAAACAACAAATTCAGCTACTGCCATTATAGACTACAAAGATAGATACTAGATTACAATATCAGTCGTTAACGATCGATGAAGTACGACATCCGTACAAAAACGCGACTGAATGAGATTGGGGTTCAAAATTCAGCTCCTGAAATGGCGAAACGTATTTTTAATGTTTTTAAACTACTAAAATGTATCTATTAATGAGTTATCAAGTGATTATTATGGAAGATTTCTCAAATTTCTAAAATGGCAGAAAAATAATTTTGAAGCTTGATTTTTGAAAGAAAATGGAGTAAAAATGAAAATGGAGTAGGAGATGGATATTATGGCTGGAAAACTCACCGGAATCGACAGCAACAAAAACGAGTTGCTTGTTTCCCGTTTGGAGACTTTTTTCTTTTTTCTAATATAAATTTTAACATTGGAAATAAATATATTATTCCATATTTGTTGGAAAAGAAGAAACGGACCAAAGTGGAGATATGAAAACTTAGAAGGGTCTTTTGTATGTCCCAAGTAGGGCATATGGATGATGTCATAATTAGTGGCTACACCACTAATTTTTCAAGACTTGTGACTTAATGTCACATTAAGTAGAGTGACTATTTTACCAACTCTCCCATGTTACTTCATATATGTGCCAAGAAAAAATCACTCAGTGAATCGATGGATCACACACTTGGAGACAGGGACATGCATGATCTCTTTCAAATTGAGATGTTTATTCATTTTTGAATATGTATCATTTTACTATTAAGGTTAGAATAAAAAAATAATAAGTAATAAATTTTGTTATGAATTTTTCAAATGATTAATAGTTTCAAATAATTATTTTTAAAAATCACGTTACATCATTTGAGACGAAGGAAACATATCTACAAGGACATTGACTTTTGTGAGAAGTTTTGAAAACTCTCTGAACTTGACGCAAATTATTAGTTTTATTTTTGAATTATTGAAAATTTTATTAAAAGTCTTTATTTTTTATTAAAAGTTCCGTGCTCCTATAAGAATTTGAGACCACTTACTACGTCATATGATGGATCGAACTTTAAAGTGTATTTAAGTTTAGTTAGTCAAATAAATAAGTGTTTTATACTGTCAATAATTTAAAAACGAAACTAATAATTTTCGCCAAATCCAAAAATGTTACTCTCTTTTTGACTTTTTGATACAAAGTAGTGGCAACAGACAAATTATTTAATAATATATAATAAAGAAGTTTGATGAGAACAAGAACATTACTCTCAATTATGGGGTCGAATTCTGCATCAGAGACAGCAGGGAAACCCATTAGATGTCAAGGTTTTCTCTTTCTGTAACATTAATTTCTTTATATTAATTACATGTGAATCACGCTTGAATATCATCTTAATTGTCTGTTGTTGGATTAAACAGCTGCAGTGTGCAGAAAAGCAGGGGAACCTCTGATTATTGAAGAAATTGAGGTTGCTCCTCCTACTTCTTGGGAGGTTCGGATTAAGATTCTTTGTACTTCCCTCTGTCACAGTGATGTTACTTTTTGGAAATTATCAGCTGTAAGTTTATCAATAATACTTTAAATTAGACTAATTAATCTCTATGTTCTTCATAATTTACTGCTAAATTGTACTAATTGATTTCCTCAGGGACCAGTTTCAGCTTTCCCCAGAATTCTTGGTCATGAAGCAGCTGGGTAATTAGCTTAATTTCTTTATCAAGAATTGCTAATTTTGCTTCTATAGTTTATTTTTTAATTAAATTTTCATTTTTATATATACACTGCTACTCTCATTTTTATGATTAAGGCTTTAAGGTATAACATATCTTGAGTTTCACTCAATTTCAAAAATTAGCTCATGAGGGGAGTATTGTTACAGTATGGTGGCTGGAAAAGAAAGACGATCTCGTCTTTTTGAGTATATCTTTGACTTTCTCTTTTGCGGATAGAATGTTCAATGAGTAGAAATAAGTAACTATTATGAATAGGCCTCGACCAGTATTAGCAAATAAGTCGATCCAACACCAAATTATCTGGCTATGTTAGGGATCCAGGTTGATAAATAGAAGTCGTGAGGGAGAAATATGATTATGCATATTGCTAAGTATAATGTCTAATTCGTCTTGTCTCCATTCATAGTTTAAGCTTCTCATACCCTTCTGATTTTCTTCTTTAATTGTTCCCCGAACTCCTTGTAAGTTCCATTTCCAATTCATAACCTCATTAGAATTGGTAAGGTAAGGTAAGGTCTAGTACTTAAATTAATTCGACAATATGAGTTAATTTTCTTCTTGTGTTTGGTTTAGTGTGGTGGAGAGTGTAGGAGAAAATGTGGAGGAAGTGAAAGAAGGTGACATAGTAATACCAGTATTTCAAAGAAACTGTGGAGAATGTAGAGATTGCAAGTGCCCAAAGGGAAATATTTGTTCAAAATTCCCTGAGGATTTTTACTTTGGAATGCCAAGAGATGGAAGCAGCAGGTTCAAGGACAAAAATGGAGAAAAATTGTACCATACATTATGTGTTTCCAGCTTTTCTGAGTATACTGTTGTGGATGTCACACATGTGGTGAAGATGAATCCTGATTTTCCTATTGATAAGGCTTCTTTACTTTCTTGTGGGGTTTCTACAGGTTTGTTTCAATCCATTTGCTTCTAAACAATTTTTTTTTTTTTTAATACTACACATTTGCCAAGCGTGGCCTTTTGATCAATGAAAAGGTCAATCACTTTTTTGTGTATCATAACATATATATAAAAGTGTTGCTCTTAATTAATGAGTTAAACAAAAAGCGCGCATCATCTTAAAGCAAGATCTAGAGTTATCCATATCTTATGTTGAGTTGTGATTTTAATCAAATATCACACTTGGTTTTTTTAATAGTTTAGGCCATATTTTTTCAGGCGTGGTTAAATACGTAGTTCAAATGTATTCATCAATTTATTTTTTCTAATTTTGTAGGATTGGGAGCTGCATGGAGAGTTGCAGATATTGAAGAAGGTTCCACCGTAGCAATATTTGGACTAGGAGCCGTGGGACTAGCGGTAACTCCATTTATTTGTTCACAATAAAGTTCAACAAATAATTATGCTTTTTATTTTATATCAGTAGGAAAAATAATAATTAAATACAGATAATATTTATCGCCAAACAATATACTAATTTTTATTTAATAACAAGTTTACAATTACTGATTAAAAAATTATGTTAGCTACGGACAATATTACGACATATTAGCAACGAATAGCTAATTGTTATTTTTGGCGTAGTGGTTTGTTTTTAAGTATATTGTAAGTAAAATTTGAAATTTTTATACTAACTTACTCATTAGGTTGTGTTTCCATAATAGTAATACAAACGCACTTCTTAGTCATTTTCAGTTTAGTAATTAATTTAATATAATTAACGATCATCACATTGTATAGACGTACGATTTCTTTTACAAAATGAATAATCACGTTTTACTACTTTTGGTCCCTTTTTTTTTTCTGTGTCCCCTCTCTTTCCAAAATACTTTTTAGAAAGACAGATACTAACGCATTATAAAAAAAAATTCAAATAAGGAATGATTTATATTATATGAGAATACTCAATAAAACAAAGTGAATCCACTCCTTTTCAAATTTGAGGTCCCATCTAGATGATTTGAGTCAAGAAGGAATCAAATTGGGGTCCGTAAGGATAAAATCTTGTAAATCAGGCTTATTATTTGACTTGCTTTAGTTAATCGACTATTTATCGCATATATTAAGTGATTCAATAAAATGTCTTTATTTGTGCGATTTGTGTTATATCCACTAAAAGAAATAGCAATATTAGGCCCCCGAATAAACATGTAGCCTATGAAAGTTGTAATTTGATCACCTTATTATAACATTTTGAAGTTAATAAACTATTCTTATACGTAATAAACAATTTAACAGGTCGTGCAGGGAGCTAAGTTACGTGGAGCTGCAAAAATAATAGGTGTCGATTTAAATCCAGAAAAATTTGAAATTGGTACGTATTATTATTTCCTTAATCATTCTTCATTACTTATACAAAAACTAAAATAAAAATAAAATATTAGTAATTGTTATTGAAAAATGAATTTCAATTTTCAAATGTATGATGACTAGGGAAGAAGTTTGGACTAACAGATTTTATTAACCCTACAACATGTGGTGAGAAATCGACTAGCCAGGTTTGTTTAACTTTCTTGTTTTTTCATTCTTTAATTTGTGCTAGAAAAAAGAATAATTACCAATTAATTTGTGTAATTAAATTATTAATTAAGTTTAGTGATAACAGATAATAAAAGAGATGAGTGATGGTGGAGCTGACTACTGCTTTGAATGTATTGGATTGGCCTCCTTAATGCAAGAGGCTTTTACTAGTTCTCGCAAGGTTTAATTACTTCCCTTCTTATAATTAATCTTTTTAAGGGTTTGATCGACTTTAATAGTTTTGATTAAAATTAAATTTTGTATTTATCTTTAAAATCTTTTAAATATTTAAAGATTATTGATTTATAATTCAGTAAATTAAAGATTAAAATTCAAAACTCATAAATTTTAAATCATGACTCTAATTCTAAACGTCCTAGTTTGAAACAAGTTGATTCATGATATATAAATTAAATCCCCACTAGTCATGTTTTTTTCATCAAGCTTATTTCAAATTTCAATGTTATATGGACGTGATTTTTATTAAGATCACAGAGACGGAAGATTGAACTATATCTATCTCCTAAACATGCATGTTGATATATAATGGTAGGGTACTGGAAAGACTGTAATACTTGGAATAGAGATGCACGGCACACCGTTAAGCATTAACCCTTATGAGTTGGCTGCTGGAAAAACTATCACAGGATCCATGTTTGGTGGTGTCAAAGCTAAAGTTGACATTCCCATATTTGCTAATCAATATTTGAATAATGTAAGTTTCCTTGTACTTCTTGTTATTTTATTACACCTTTTCAATTCAATGATTCTAAATTTAGTTCATCATTGTGAATATTATATACTAAAAAGGTCTAACGAACCTAGCTACCACATATATAATTCCAAAAGATTGGTCTCTCCATTATTAATAAACTCTGATTTAATCCTTGTCATGACATTTAATCGATTAAGAATATCTAACCTTTTTCAATCTAACCTTTTTCAATTAATTGAATGTGCATTTTATCTGTTTGACGTTAGTGAAAATTCACATAAATTTATTTTAATTACCAATGTTTCAATGTGTTATATATGTTACGATGGTATTGTAGTCGTCATGTATCAGAAGGATCAAATTTAGAATTTACTAACGAGGGACCAAAAGTATTATTATTCCTATGCCAAATTAATTTATAAGTAGTTGTTGCTTTGTTTTTTGGAATATTGGGCAGGAGTTGAACTTGGAGGGATTCATAACACATGAAGTCAACTTTGAAGATATTAACAAAGCATTTGACTTACTTGAAGCTGGCAAAACGCTGCGTTGTATCATTTGGATGGGCAAATAATCCTGTTAATTTAACCTTTCTATCTTGTTTGTGCTTTGGGATATTTATTAAATTGATGTTCTACTTATTGCTATTACTAAATACTTTTGTATCTATCTGGTTTCGTTTCTGAGATTTGAATCTGGAAAAAACGTATCTTTAATTTTACGGAAAATGACCTAAAATATCCTCGAAATGTTGAAAATGGTACACAACTACCCCATTCACCTATTGGCCTCCAAATTTCCTTTCCATCCACCTTTGGGTCCAATTTTAGCCCCTTCATTAACGAAGCACCATTTAAAATAATTAAATAATACTTTTAACTACATGGCACCCAACCATTGGTTGTAATTTAATTATTTAATATAATTTTAAACCCACCCATTTTTAACCAAATCCGCCCAAATAGTTATTAACCTTTCTATCTTGTTTGTTCTTTTCTGCCTTTATTCGTTGTCTCTCTCTTTATTTTATGATTCTTTTCGATTTATGTATTTGTTACTCAGATCAGCCTTTACTGTTGTTAGGTATGAAATATTTTATTGAATGGTCCATTTTTTGGATTTTAGGTATTGTATTATATGTTTTTGCGTATGTAAAGTTTTACTTTGAAGCATGTGTTGGGTTTTATTTGCCCTGATTTCTTATTATAAATAAGTTTTTCTTTTAGGAAAAAGTTTTAATATTTTACTAGTCACCACGTTAAATCTGTCTCTTTTGGCGTGTTTCTCGTTTGTCTTCTTACTCGTGGTCTTTCAAGATTTGTTTTGCTAGCTTCCGCATTACACCTGCTTATTTCGGTCCTGACAAGTGGTATCAGAGCCATGGTTCAAGGATGGAACCATGTTAGAGATGGGTGTTCATCTTGGCGGGTGTAGTTTTAGCCGCAATCTTTTTGACAGTAATGGAGATTTTTTGTTGGAGAAATTGTTTCAGAGAGGTTGTTTGTGTCGAGACGTAGATTTGATGGAGGAGATTATGGAGAAGAGATGCATGCAATCTGTTGAAAATTATGTAAGGAAGGTGGACAAATTTATTCAGGCCAAGGGGGAGATTTGTTGGGTTTTATTTGCCCTGATTTCTTACCATAAATAAATTTTCCTTTTAGAAAAAGGTTTTAATATTTTACTAGTCCTTTTCTTGTAGGAAAGGTTTTAGGACTCTATATATATAGGTTTGTTCCTTCTAACTTAATTAGCATTCACAATATAGTCCTAGGGTTTTGAGAGTTGCGGTTATGGAGGAAAATTTTGTGTACCTCCTTGTATTCCAAGTGAATTGGTTTAAGTTGTTTCTCTCTATATTTTGTACTCTCATATTTATAGTGGATTGTTCATCTCCTTCCTTTGAGGACGTTTCCTTTGAGGACGTAGGTCGATTGACCGAAAAACATTAAATATGTCTCTTTTGGTGTGTTTCTCGTTTGTCTTTTTATTCGTGGTCTTTCAAGATTTGTTTTGTTAGCTTCCGCATTACACCTGCTTATTTCGATCCTAACAGCATGTGGTCCCTATTCCTTTACTCTTGGTAGATTCCTCTGTTTTTTTTTAATGTTTTGTTGTTGTCTAATAGGGACCTTTTCTCTTTCTTTTTTGTCTATAATGTCCCTTTCTTGAAGAATGGTCGACAAGGTGGACCTATATCTATTATGGGGGCAAGTGGGTACTGACACCTACTGTTATTTACATTAAAAAATTGACTCATGTTTGGAACGAGTATGATCAAGATTTATTGTCATATATAGACATATGTGAAGAGTTCCATGAAAAGTTAGGTTTTAGTAAGGTCTCACATGAAAAGTTAGGTTTTAGTAAGGTCCAACAACTTCTACTCAAAGGACCTTCTGGGAGGTATTATTTGATTGAGGGGGATTCTGGCATAAGAACAATACAAACATCACTGTCTGTTAAGTCTGGTGTACTTGAACTGTTTGTTGTAGATGAGGGAGATGATGTGTTCCAGCTATTGACATCAGCCACAATAATGAACCTTACCTAGTCACAGTAGATGCTGCAACTGAAGGTGAATCAAGTGAAGAAGAAAATAATGAAAATAAACCTTAACTAGTCACAGTAGATGCTGCAACTGAAGGTGAATCAAGTGAGGAAGAAAATGATGAAAATGAACCTTATCCCAGTGACTACAATAGTGAAGAATTGGAATCCTTTAGGTTGGAAAAGAAAAAAGAAGTTAATGATCAACTTGACAACTTTAAAGAGTTGGAAAAAGGTATGAGCTTTAAGAACCTTGATGAAGCTAAAAGGGTTGTAAGCTACTACTCAATTGCTAGGAAGGTTGCCCTTAGGGTTGATAAGAGTGACTCTGTTAGAGTTAGATATAAGTGTATTGTTGGTTGTCCTTTTGTGTGTCTGATTTCTGAAGTTAAGAAAGGGCAAGGATTTGAAATTAAGACCTTGCAAACAAAACATACATGTCCAAAAGCATTCAAGAATAGAAGAGCTACTCAACAAGCTCTAGCACACTACTTCAAGAAGAGGGTCCAAAATGATCCTAAGTGCAAAGTGACTGAAATGAGAAAGATTGTAGATGATAACTTTGGGCTTAATATTAGTTATTCAAAAATGAAGAGGGTTAAAAGACTTGTGCTAGAGAAATTAGATGGTAGCTATGTTGATGATTTCAATAAATTGGAGGGTTATGCTCAAGAGTTAAGGGACAGCAACCCTGGTACTGATGTGATTATAAACATATCCAAAGAGGTTTTGTTGGAACATGGACAAAGAAAGTTTTTGAGAATGTATATTTGTATTCAGGCTTTGAAAAGTGGTTGGAGAGCTGGTCTGAGGCCATTTATAGGGTTAGATGGCACCTTTTTAAAAGGGAAGTTCAAGGGAATTTTATTGTTGCACTTGGACAAGATTCAATGAAGCATTTTTATCCACTTGCTTGGGCAGTGGTGGATAGAGAAACTATTAGAACATGGAAATGGTTCATTGAGTTGTTGAGGAACTCATTGGGGTTGGCAGATGGTGAAGGATTGACACTTATGTCTGATATGCAAAAGGTAATTCTATAAGTGTTTGACAGTTTTTGATTATAGTTATTGTATACACTTGAATTTTTTAAAGTTATTCTATTCTATTTTTTCTTATTGTTACAGGGCGTGATTGGTGTTGTTGGTGATTTGCTTCCAAAAGCACAACATAGATGGTGTGCAAGGCACATAGAAGCCAATTGGTCCAGGTTTTGGAGTGGTGTACAGATGAAGAAGATGTTTTGGTGGTCTGCTTGGAGTACCTATGAAGAGGAATTTAATGACCAATTAAAGTTCATGGGTTCTGTGTCTAAAAAAACAGCCAAAGATTTTTTATGGTATCCACCACAACACTGGTGCAGGGCCTTTTTTTACACTGTCTGCAAAAACTACTCTTGTGAAAATAATTTTACTGAGTCATTCAACAAATGAATTTTGGAAGCAAGGGCAAAACCAATAATCAAGATGCTGGAAGACATTAGAATTAAGGTACTGCCACTATTTTATATAACTATCTGATAGTAACTATTTATGTTTAATCTGATAGTAATATGTAGGTGTTATGTTTAGATTATTTATGTCATGTATATGTTATATATTTCACTGCTATATATAGGTTATGAAAAGGTTGAAAAAACTTGAAGAAGAGGGTAAGAAGTGGACAGGAGAGTATAGTCCATATTCCATGGATCTGTATCATGATTTTAGAATGATTGCACAAGGTTGTCAAGTTGTTGCTAATGGAGACTTAGGATATGAGGTGGCTGAGGGTATAGATAGACATGTTGTGAATCTTGCTACAAAGAAGTGTACTTTTAGGATATGGGATTTGACAGGAATATCATGTCCACATGCTATTAAAGCATTAGAACATGATAGAATAGAACCACTGAATCAGATGCATTGGTGGTACTCAAAAGAAGCTTACTTGCTTGTATACCAGCCTAAAATTCAACCTGTTAGGGGTGAGAAATTCTGAAAAATTGATCCTTCTCAAGCTATGCAACCACCACAAATTCATAAATTGGTTGGTAGACCAAAATTAAAGGGAGTAAGGGAAAAGGATGAGGCAAGAAAAAGGGAGGGATTATGGTCGAAAAGTAGAAAAGGATTGCAAATGTCATGTGGAAACTGCAGTGCTGTAAGTCATAGTCGAAGAAAATGTCCTCTGGTAAGTCATGTTTCATCAATTTTTAATTACTCACAATTTATATTTATTTATCTTACTCTTTCACAAATTTTATAGCTTCAGAAAGGAAGACAAGTTCTCCCAGATATGCCAGTATCAGCACCCCAACCAAGTGAAGAAAATGAACCAGTCTTTATGCTAACTCCTGAATTTGTTGCATCTTCTAGTCGACAAACAAGCCAGCAATCAAGTGAAGCATTCAATGAAGCTCCTGGTCCTTCAAAATCAAATAGAAAAAATGTTTCAAAGGATAAAGTTGATACAGTTCCAAAGAGGTCTAAAAATAGTGGAAAAGAAAAAGTTGTTGCACCTTCAATTGCAATTGTTGATGAAGATGAAGTTGAAGGTGGTATTGAATCTGAGGATTAGGATACAGTGGTTGCACCTAGGGTGATATCTGAAGCAAAGACTAGACTTCAAATGAAGAAGCTGCAACAACAACCAATTGGTTCAAGAAGGATTAGTTTCAGGGGTGATGAAAATGGTGTTGCTATTCCTACTAATCTGCCATACTCACCAAAAAAGCTAACTTGGAAAGGCAAAGCATGTGTGACCTCAAATCAGTTGACAAAAGACAAGAAGAAAAAGATTGGCAAGCTTAAGGCAAAGAGGGGCAAGCATTAGAAAGTAGTTGCTAAGTAGCGGTTTTAAGTTTTTGTTTAGTATGTAATGGCACAGTGAAACTTGTTAGATTGCTATTTTTGGATACTTAACCGTTTGTCACTGGCCATGTATGTTAATGACAAATTAGTTTGATAATGTTTTGTGGGATAAAAATGTTTTGTGACCTGAAAATTTTATGAATGCATTCAATAGTTTATCTATAAAATGTCTTGTGAGATTGCATGAAGGAGTACATTTATGAATAATGCTGGCTTCCAGAAGTACTGTAGTTTTGAATAATGTTGCGTAGAGAGTGATTATTGTTCATTATACTTTCATTTATTAGTTTATCTGAAATTGGAATGGTAGATTGTTGGCAAATTGTTGAGTTCTGTTCTCAGTTTTGATGAATGCTAGGTTGTTGGCAAACTGCATACAACTTAACTTATTGTTGCTTCATCAGTGTTAATTAATTGATAGGCATTTTGATCAACTAGTCGAAGTGGGCAACATGATTTTCTGTATCCATTCTGCATTATTCGAGGTGTAGGGCATTTGCTAGTTCTTTTTTCTTTTTTCTTTCAGTTTCCTTGCGGCTGAGAACTATCTGGTGCGGGAGTAATCCATGAGTTGAATGCTTGGTTGAGTATTCTATTGCGTGTTTTTAGAATGTCTACAAGTAGTGGTGAGCATTCTTTAAGACTCTACTTCTGCAGTTCTCATCTTACTACTCAAAGCAACAGGTAATAAGTTGCGGCCAATTTGGTCCTCTGTTAAGCTATTTTCGATGTCATTGTATTCATCATCGACTTTTCGATCAAATATCAGGTTATGCATCTATTTAGGGACCTAATACCAGTATTTGCATTTGCAAATACCATAGTCTAGCTGATAAAATTACCATCAACAGCTTACTCATTTTATTGATCTTGTTTTAACTTGTTATTGCCTACCAACTTAGTGATATTACCATCAACAGCTTGTTGACACCCAATTTTGGCCTAACATTTTTAAAATTCGTAACTTTTAAGTTTTATTTATTTAATAGTTTAAAATACATTTTTATAATTCTAAATAAATTTATCGATATTTATCATTATTTGTCAAAATTTCAGAATTTTTTATCAATTAATTTTAATTACATATTTTTTGTCACAGCGAGTTGACTACGTTCAAATATTTGTTCATTTTTATTAAATCATTATTTCTGCTAAATTGCATTGTTCACATGTAGTTAGTTACATTCATTATATTTTTAATATTCAATCTTGATATTTTGCACAGTCTAGAAATTCATTCAAATACGGATAACTTTTCATACACAAATATTTTTATTAAGCTAGTGATTTTAGCCCATGGTTTTAAAATAGTGGTATTGTACTGTTGGTGGTTTTCAATTTTCTATTTAAAGAATAGCTTGGTCATTAAGCTAGAGGTTGGTGAATTATTTTTTAGGGGGGTTGGAAATTTTCAGATTTTTATTCACAAAAAAAAAAAGGAATTACTATTCATTAATTTTCCGGTCACCACCACCCCGGATTCCGGCCAAACTCCGACAAACCCAACCCCAAAACCCCCATTCATTTTCCCCTCTTTCCGGTGAAACACCACCGGATTCAACTCCTCCAAACAGCCACCAACGAACCAGACCCCTTCCCCTTTTTCCCCTTTCAATTTTTCGTTTATTTTTTGCAGGTTATTAGCGAATCAGACGCCGGAATCTGGCAGCCCAAACAACAACCAAACACGACCCCGTCGTGATTCCAACACCGGCGAACGCCTGATTTCCAACGAGCCACCACCGAAAACAAACCCAAAACAAAAATCAAAGCTAATCTTCTTTTTTCTCAAGCAAACAGCAACCAAATCAGACCCCATTTCCCCCCTTTCTCGTTTCCAGTCAGTCTTTCCCTTCCCCTCTACCCTTTCACGATTTTTCTTCTATTTTGCAGGTCACCAGCAGCTCCGAGCTCGCACCACCACCAACTACTAGGCAAAGCAGTGATTCCAACTTCGGCGAACAAAACGCCTTTCGAGCCGACGAACAACTTCCGCACCCTGCTGGTTTCATGGTCACTGATTGCCACAAGATTTGGCCGGAAAATCATCACTCCGGTAACCTTAAATCTTTTATTA
>JAJONR010010813.1:0-16840 GCA_029582245.1 Solanum etuberosum | reverse complement strand
AGTTTGTTGGTTTGCTGAAGCTTGTTAGATGTTTGATGTATTGTCTTGATATATACCTGCTTTCAGTTTTTGTATAGAGATCATGGTGGCCTCGACGGCCCAATCAGGACTTCTGTGCTAGTTGGCTATTTATTTATATGAACTCTTGGGAGTAGTTGTTTCTTTTATAGATCTGTTGACAGGGGCCTTGTCGGCCGAGGGCTTGATTTTAAGCCGAGATGTTTGTTTTCTTGATTGCATGTGGCTGTCATGCGCTAGTAGCAAATGGTTCAGCAGGGTCAGCTCGGGCTTGAGTTTTGGCATTAAGAGCCAGTTACTCCCCTTGAGTTTGGAGCGTGACATTTCTTATAATAAAAGAATCATTATTTCTCAAAAATATTTTTTTATCTTACTATACGATTTACCTCCATAAAAGAAAATAATTAATAACCTTACTAGTATTATAATAAAAACATCACTCCATCATGAATAAAAATAAAATTACTTTCAAATAGCTAAATAATAATATAAATTTTGAGACATGTGACAAAACCATGAAGACCAATGATAAGTGAAAAAGTAAAATTTCGTGACGTATTTTTAAAAGAAATGTTACGTAATATATAATTACTTTCACAATGTTACCAAATAGAAAATATGCGATACTAAAACTTGTTATTTGATTTATTCTCAATCTTCTTATCTCTATAGATTAAAAATTATTAAGTATCATTCGATTATTCAAGAATTATGAGGGTCAACAATGTTAACTAAAGATTTTAACACATAATTTGTGTAAGATCTGTTAGGCGAGCCTCGAGCGTTCGGCGTTGGGAGTACAATCGGACGCTTAGGGAGTAAGTCTTACAGAACTGAGCCACACACTTGAGTCTCGGGGCGTTTTGCTAGAGCCCCGCCCTAGGGTAAGCCCCGAGGCGAGTCCCAACAGAGTTTTTTAAAATACTGATCCTAATATTTATTTTCATCTAAATGAAAGTAAAAGAAATTATTTTAAATTTTTTTTATCAAAAAATCTAAATAAAAGTATATTTGATTTTTCTAATAATGCTCATAGGTATATTTGATCATCCTTACACATAAATATTTTGTAAGTTTTTTTAATTCAATGACTAATTTGAATTTTTAAATATCTCCCTTATAGATTTATTTGCTTATCATTATTTGAATTTCTTATTCTATTTTTTTTTGGTGTAAAAATATGAAAAATAAAAGAAAGACATGTGAATAAAAAAGAAAAAAGAGTAAGAAATTGGAACTATATTGTAATTTATTTTTGGTATATGCAAAAATAAATAAATTAGGGGCATTTATGAGAAGGATTAAATATAGCTTTGAACTTTGTCAAAAAGATCAAATATACGCTAAATAAATTTATTTTTCGTTATTATCAACCAACCATAATTAACTACTCCTTCTGTTCAACAATATTTATTCACTATTGACTTTGCACACTTCTTAAGAAACTATAAATAGAAGGGTAATTTTATTATATAACCCTTTGAATATAATAAATATAATGTCTTGAAAAATGTAAAAGGAAAAAGACTATAATTAATGATAAGTGAATATTAGGAACGAAGTGCAAAATTATCAATTGATTTCATAAAGTAGACAAATATTGTTGGACATCCCAAAATAATATAGTGTACAATTATTGTTGGATGAAGGGAGTATTAAAAAATGTGGTGCAGTAGTTGTGCTTGCTTCTTCCTTAACTAGAAGTTTTGGGTTTAAGCCTGACTATGAAAAAATCCTTAATAGTTGATAGGGAGCGCTTCTCCCGGATGGAGCCTTACACAACCCGAATTTGAAATAGTCGGAACTTAATATGAAAATCGAATATCGAGTGGATAATTAAAAGAATTATCATGAATAGTAGTCCTTAGCAAATGCATTAAATTTAGGGAAAAGGATCAAATATGCCCCTAAACTATGCGAAAATGTCTAGATATACCCGTTTGAAGTTTGGCTCATTTGTGCCCTCGCCGTCTAACTTTTCGCATATATATGTCCTTGTTGACGTTAGTTGTTTTGCTGGAAATAACCAACTCATTTTTCCTTTCTTTAAATAACAAATGGAATTGTCACATTCCTTTTATTTACCACATGTCATTTTTAATATTAAAAAATGAATACAGCTCTTTTAAATAGTATATTCGATTCGTAAATTCTATCCGACCCAAATTCCCTTGATGGATATTTCACATAAGCTGAAAAATCATATCCGACCCAAATCCCTTTGGTTGGAGAAACACCATCTCCAACCAAACACATCGCTTTCTTCTAAAAGAAAAACACCATTAAAGGTGAGCTTCGAAATTTAACCATGAGCAAACAACAGAGCTCCAATGAGCTCACTGATTCGCACAACCTCGGACAAACAGCCACCAAATAGCTCCGACCACCACGAGCTCCAGAATACCACCCCCACCTCACTGGTCTGGCCAAACAGCCAACAAACGACCCCAAAACAGCTGCGTTTCAGATGTAAAATGTAATCTCATTTTAGATCTGGCCGGAGGGATTCAAACTCCGGCCACCTTGGGTCGGATATGATTTACGGGTCGGATATCCTATTTAAAAGAGGTGTGTTCATTTTTTAATATAAATAAATATCATGTGGTAATTAAAAGGATATGTCAATCCCATTTTTTATTTAAAGAAAGGGAAAATGAGTTGGTTATAGAATTCCATACAGAGACAAAACTTCGAATCAATCATTTTTCTCGAGCCGTACGAGGAGAAAGCTTCCTATACGTTTCTAGGGGGGGTGTTGTTCATCTACATCTATCCCAATGAGCCGTCTGTCAAATCGTTTCAATTGATGTTCGATCCCGAAGAGAAGGAAAAGATCTTCAGAAAGTGGGTTTTTATGATCCGATAAAGAATCAAACTTATTTAAATGTTCCTGCTATTTTATATTTCCTTGAAAAAGGGGCTCAACCTACAGAAACTGTTCAGGATATTTTAAAGAAGGCAGAGGTTTTTAAGGAATTTCGTCTTAATCAACCGAAATTCAATTAAGGAAATAAATTAAGGAAATACAAAAAAAGGGCAATGATTTGTATATAACTTTGTATGACTTTTCTCTTCTATTTTTTTGTATTTCCTCCCTTTTGGGCATTTCGGAACGAAATCAAGTTTGCTTATCTCAGTTAACTTGATTGAATCCATTATGAATTCAATAAATCTAAGTAAATTAAAGTAAATTGTAGTTTTGTTTTCCAATTATTATTTTTTTGCACGGATGAGCCAAACTTCAAACGGGGTATTTCTAGATATTTTCGCATAGTTTAGCGACATATTTGATTCTTTTCCCTTAAATTTATTATATTCAATTCCCCCACCCCCTCCCTCAGATTTTGTGATTTCAATGGCTGAGATCTTCTCTCTCAAATCTTTTATACTGTTTATACCTACTTAAATATGAGTCTAAGGCAAGTGGCACAAATATTTTCCAGCACCACCGCTTTGATTATCTTCACTCTTTTTTATCCATCTGGGATTTCTCAGAATCACAGGTACTTCTCCTTTTCTTCATCATTTTATACAGCAAAATAATTACTATAATTATATATATATACATATATATACACACTGTATCAAGTTTTGGAGTAATTTATCCTTAATTGAATGCTTAATCTTTGTAATTATTGATTTTCAGCACTGTTTATGAGATTAAGAATACACCCTTTTTAGAGAAACTGATACTGATAGCATTAGTTTTGCTTTTTCTTTGGAATTTGTCGATAAAGATTTCATTTTTATGCTAAAACTCAATTACCCATTTCGAGTAATAATGTATTTTTTGTGTTAAAACAAAAGGGTGTTTTCTTAATCTTGAATTTAGTGCTAGTTTGTTGTTTTGAGATTTTTTTTTGTTTTGGGTGGCACTTCTATAATTAGTAAAGATTTTGTGTTGTTGATGTGTTTTGGGGATTTGGGTTGTTGTTTTCTTGCAGAATAAATGGTCATGGATAGTAGAAACTACAAAGGGTTATATGATGCAACATCTGGAATTCAATTAAAGGATGAGGATGATGATAAGTCATTTTTTCAAGATCTGAATCTGATTAATCATCTTAGAGTTAGTGATGCTTTAGTTGAACGAAATCTGGAACCCGGTGATTTCGTTCCATCAGCTATGGATAACTCTCATGAGGATTATGATTTTAGTGATGTAGTGCTTAAGTATATTAGCCAAATGCTTATGGAAGAGAATATTGAAGAGAAGACATGTATGTTTCAAGAATCTGCAGCTCTTCAAGCTGCTGAAAGATCGTTTTACGAAGTTATTGGAGAGAAGTACCCTCCGTCTCCCATTCTTGATTTAGGTCAGGATGGACGTTGCGATGTGGACTCTAGTAGTAATAATTACTATATTTGTGGAAGTGATGTTATTGATGGCTTACTATGCCCAAATTGGAATCCTGATCTTGGTGATATTGACTCTTCACATACTCAACAATTTGCAGTTGATTCTGGGACTTCTCAGTCATCACTCAGTTCACCAAGTAGCTCCGGAACTGTCACTGATGCACATGTGGATTCGCCTGTGAGCTCAATTCAGATTCCGGACATATTTAGTGATAGTGAGTCGATCATGCAGTTTAAGAAAGGTGTCGAGGAAGCAAGTAAGTTCCTTCCTACAGGCAATAGTTTGCTCCTTGATGTAAGGTATAATGTAGTGGTGAAGGAGGATAATGAAAACGGAAAAGATGCAGTGGAGAAGGTAGAGAATCGTGGGAAACAGAAATTTCCAGAAGGACCGAGAGGGAAGAAAAACATTCATCATGATGATGTTGATGTTATGGAAGAGAGAAGTAACAAGCAATCTGCAGTTTTCTATGAATCAACTGTTCGATCAGATTTGTTTGATAAAGTTTTGCTATGCAGTGGAGGAAAAAATGAATCTGCTCTTCGTGAGTCCTGGCAGGTGGTATCAAGTAAACATGCTCCAGAGAACGTCCTTCCAAAGGGATCTAACGGTAGGAAGTCCCGCGGAAAGAAACAGGGGGGTAAAAGAGACGCAGTAGACTTGAGAACCATCTTGACACTTTGTGCACAAGCTGTTGCTGCAGATGATCGAAGGACAGCAAATGAGTTTCTGAAGCAGATTAGGCAGAATTCTTCTCCGACGGGGGATGGGATGCAGAGGCTGGCCCATTATTTCGCCAATGGTCTTGAGGCACGGATGGCTGGTTCTGGTACTCAGATTTATACCGATCTTATTTCGATGCCTACATCAGCAGCTGATATCTTAAAAGCTTACCAGCTATTTCTTGCTGCCTGCCCATTTAGAAAACTCTCCAACTTCTTCTCAAATAAAACAATTATGAATGTAGCTGAAACGGCATCAACAGTACATATTATAGATTTTGGTATCATGTATGGCTTCCAGTGGCCCTGCTTCATACAACGTCTCTCTCGTAGACCGGGTGGACCTCCCAAGCTCCGGATAACTGGAATAGACTTTCCGAATCCCGGTTTCCGACCAGCAGAGAGGGTTGAGGAAACAGGGAGGAGGTTAGCTGATTATGCTGAGAGTTTCAATGTTCCATTTGAGTTCATAGCTATAGCACAGAAGTGGGAGACAATTAAAGTGGAGGATCTTAAGATCCAGAAGGATGAGGTTCTTGCAGTAAACTGCATGTATCGGTTCAGGAATCTACTCGATGAGACTGTGGTGGTAAATAGTCCTAGGGATATTGTATTGAATCTCATCCGGAAGATAAATCCTGATGTTTACGTACAGGGGATCGTAAACGGTGCTTATAATGCTCCCTTCTTTATCACACGATTCCGGGAGGCACTTTTTCATTACTCGTCAGTGTTTGATATGCTTGAAGCTAACATTCCCCGTGAAATTCCTGAGAGATTGCTGGTTGAGAAGTTAATATTTGGCAGGGAGGCAATGAATGTTGTAGCGTGTGAAGCTGCTGAGAGGATTGAGAGACCAGAAACATATAAACAATGGCAGGTCAGAAATATAAGGGCTGGTTTTAGGCAGCTTCCTTTGAACGAGGAGATCTTGAGGATGGCAAAAGATCGTGTAAAGGCGTACCACAAGGATTTCGTGATTGATGTAGACGGTCATTGGCTACTGCAGGGATGGAAAGGTCGTATCATGTATGCAGCTTCAACCTGGAAGGGAGCTCTTTGAATCTCTTCTCATTACTCGTGAAGGAGCAAGTTCATCCGCAAGGCTTGGCCTCTGCCCCTCAACAGTGAAATCGTCTTCTGAAGGGCAAAGGTATTGTTTTAATGTTTAGCTACTTTGGTTTTCAATAGAAAATAACTATTTTCTTGTTTCTGCCAGACAAATCTTGCACCTTTGCATGGATTTGATTCTAGGGTAAATATTAAAAAATGAAATATTTTTCGTTCTGCAAACAAATTTTGCAACTTTGCATGGACTTGATTATAGCGTAAATGTAATTGGTACAACGCAAAGGTTATGTCATGGCACTTATTTGCCTCTGCACAAGGATAAGCGGGAGCAGAACTTGGAATGTGCTGCCTCATCTTCTCCATTGCAATAAGTCGTAGTGTTCGTTGTCAATGTAGCTGTTAACTGACAAAATAGCCCGGTAACAAAACCTTTTCCCAGAACTTATTTTTCTCGAGACATGTGAAAAAGTGTGAGCCGATAGGTGATTAAATTGATCGTATGGCATCAAAGGCCTACTCCTTCATTTGTATTTTACATCTGTGATTGACTATGCCTAAAGTT
This sequence comes from Solanum etuberosum, assembly GCA_029582245.1. NCBI lineage: Eukaryota > Viridiplantae > Streptophyta > Magnoliopsida > Solanales > Solanaceae > Solanum > Solanum etuberosum. The sequence goes on along the minus strand of JAJONR010010813.1, from coordinate 10,107 downwards.
ATAGCAGGCAAAATGATCACTGAAGAATTTCCATTGGTATCACTACTAATATAGGATAAGTGTCAAATGCTTATATTGTGCAATTTCACATGTTACCCTTGCTTAGCAGGCGCTTCAGTGTCGTCATCAAGTCTCTCTAAGACATGCAGTTTGTGTAGTTCTTATAATACAACTTAACAATTGATATTTTATTTTATTTGTGATTCCTTTTCAATTTCTTTGTCCATATATTTGTTATTCGTGCGTAAATTGTTGGTCTGGGATGACACATACTTATCTGCATTTATTTTTTTTTGTGCTTTTCGCCTTAGATAACAACGGTACATCTACTTTCTAGAAGTATGATTTGAATTAACATCATACTTTAATAGTATTTAGAATTGATGTTGAATTTGTCAACTTTATGATGAGTTTATTATTCCTAGGAGAAGATGTACTTTGCTTATATCTCTATGTTAGTTGAAAATAACCTTGTAGAAATATTGGGAAACTGCGTATAATAGATCCAATGTGGTTGGGTCAGTCCTTGAATAGATCCAGTGTGGTTCGGTGGTTCTCCAACCTCGCACATTGCGCGCTTTTACTACAATAAATTCAACGCGATTTTGGTTCTTCAATCTCGCACCTAGCAGAAATTTAATGCGCTATCCTTTCGAAGTTGGTAAATGGATCAAGAATATAATGCCAATCATCCTAAATTTTGACTTTTAGCTCAAGTGCGTGAACTTTTAAATCTTTTTTTTTTTCTCTTGGTTGCTTGTGGGGGTAAATGGTTGTCATTTCTTATCTTCACCCGATATTCAATATTTGTATTGGAATTTGATAAAATTTGAATTTGCGTTGTGCAACACCATTCCTAGGGCGGCGGCCCCTACAAGAATTTTTCATTCCTAGAGTTCGAAACCGAGATTTTTAATTAAGGATGTATGGATTTCAACCATCCTATCACTAACATATATCGTTGGGTTATTATGTCAACAAATGGTAAGAAGTGTTAGTCTATTGGTTGATGAAAAAGGAATTTGGTTATGAACTCTTATTATATTATAGGAGATTAATTAATGGGGGATAATTAGTTGATTGAAGAAATTAGGAAGATTAGGTGAGCAGTTAATTATGGAGATTAGGTCACAAATCATGTCTTATTTTGCATAAGATAAGACATGATTTGTATTGAGTTTTGCATTTTTCTCACACTATTTTCCAAGTCTAATTTAATTTATTTATTTTAAATGATAGAAACATTCAAACATGACAAAATTGTGGGAGAGTTCAAAAATTAAAATGAAACAATGCCTTTCTCGATGTTTGTCTACACTAGTTTATTAAGAGATGTAGAATGATCATTGCATGTAAGGTGCTAACTTGGGCCATTATGCAAGTTACCCAATAGTGAAACTATATTGCAACACTTAAAACAAAGAATGTATATCATTAGATAGCCCATTTTCAAGCTTAGTAATTATTATTGGAATTTTTTTGCAAATAGCCACTATAATAAATTTAATTATGCTCTATACCTATAGTTTGCATATTTACGGGCTGTAGCTACAGTTTAAGCAGTCTTGTTTGTATAATTCGTGGGTGAGTTTGTATAATTAAGTTATTTTTGTATAAACTCGAAATAACGAATTTATACAAACACAAACATCTGAACTTTAAACAGTTATACAAATTATATTATACAAAATTACATTATATAAAAGCTATACAAATTATATTATATAAATTCTGAATTATAAAAACGGATAAATTATACATACTCGAAAGCCTATCCCATGTAATTATAACTGAATGTTGATCGCGAGTGGTAATTAACTAAAACTATAGCTATGATGACTAATTAACTAATATATGTTTGCTTGCTTAACCAGGTAATTTTTCCATTATTTTATTCAAATAACTTAACAACAAAGAGACAAATCAGTGGAATCTTTCTTGACATTACAAATAATGCCAAAACTTTTCAACATATATTTAAGCTACACAAATAAGGTCTAAGCAAAGTGGAATATGATAGAGCATACTTGGGATTTTATGCTTTAGCTTATAAAATATTTCCCAAGTATAGAACTTTTTTAGTTTGCTAATGGATTGATTACTCTGTTACCTAATAGGTTAACTTTAAAATTAATATTCTAAAATGTAAAATGGTGGTTGTCTTCTCACTGTTTCACTTGAAAATACAGGTACATAGAGCACTAGTTTTGTGTGGTTTAATAATAGTAAATAATGCATTTTAAAATTAAGCAATCTTTATACCATTTTTAAATGGTTGTAGTCCAGAACATGAAACTTGAAATTCTGGATTCGCCCTCTAATATTTTCATCCAAGTAGGTCGCCTAGTCGTCGAGGAAGTGAATAGAGAACATCAAAGTCCCAGGTTCAAATTCCAGCGGAGATGAACTTTCCGTCTAAGTTTTTACTGAATCACCTGTGCTGGTGAAAGGTAATAGATTAACCCAAAAAGTTAGTGAAAGTGCACACAAATTGACTCGATAATTATCCCAATTTTTTTTGGATCTGCCTTAAAACTTTTGCGAGGGAACATATTGACATAATGAAGCATTATAAAGTGAAGTAAATGAATTCTTTTCTTCTTATTCATAATTGTATTAATAACTTGTATTTTGAAACAATTGAGATTAATCATCCTAAACAGAAAAAAAAGAGGAGAAAATAGATACATAAATAGGTTCATTTTTTAAAATTTTCTATTCAGTGTCCGATATTTGCATTAGAGCTTGATCAAATCTGAATTGTTCATTGCAGGACCCATTTCTAAGGGTAACGCTCTCAACAAAAAAATTTCCATTCACAGAAGATTGAATATAAAGTAGTACTTGTCTAGATATACAAATCAATCTTCAAAAAGGTTTCATTGTCTAGGATTGCTATAAATTGTTACAAAATTTAATTGAAGAGGATATATGATACTTGCTTTTGAATATAGTTTAAGTGTTTCAAATGTACTTTTGTACCTAAAAAGAAAAAGATAAATTGACATAAATAGTTGTTCACAAAAATAATAATGTAGCTAATATATACATTATTTTTTATTTTTTTTGTATATTAACATATTTTTGATACATAATTGTGTATATATTTTATGTAAGCCACTTTGAAGTCTGCATGGTCTAATAAAATTGGGCTCTGAAATAATGACTTTTAGGGGTTCAATCACTTTGGTTTGGGCCATTATAATTTGGGCCTAAAAGTGGGCTTTGGTAGAACCTAACTTGAAACCCGCTAGTTTCATATTCGCGATTCTCAATTTTTTAATCTCGCGATCTAAATTTGATTATGAGAAGGATTAAAAAAAGAATTAAAAATTATTAAACATTAAATAGGAGTTTAAATAGGAGATGTGAAATATATATGTCAAAGATGAAGATAAAATATCCATTCCAATCATTTTTCATGTGATGGTGTTTGACTTGCCATAAATTTAAAAGATAACGAAGGACTTCTGTAACATCTGATATTTTTGTAAGACCATAAATTATTTTACTAAAAGTAAAATAAAAAATTAAAATTAAATTATTTCTATTACATAAATATATGTATCATTTTCTTTGGACAAACTAAAAAGAAAATAGGAAGTATATAAAAGAAATATATATTCATGTCAATTTTTTCCAAGCATCGCAAATACAAAAAAAAAAAAAAAAAAAAAAGTTTAAATGTATAAGCTTTATAACTGAAAAAATTGTAGATTCCATGAAAGATATTAGACATGTCGACCATTGGATTTAATTTACAAGTTGTTTTTATAAAAGCACGTTTACTATTTAATGTGAATTTTTTCTGCACAAATATATATTTCTCAGATCCTAAAATAAGTAACGGACATCGAGTGAAAATCGAAAAAAGGGGAGATGTTGGACATGGACCTAACTCTACTGGAGCAATAGTAAAAAACAAAAAGTAGTACGATGAAATTATGGTGCATTATATTGCCTCCATGTTTAATGGATATATCCAGACAAATCATTTCCTTTTAGACTTTGTTGATTTAATCTCTCATCAACTACAAACCTTTGACATTTTCAAAAATCCAACCACCTATGTTTGGGCTTTGTCATTTGGTACAATAGTTTTGCATGTGCTTTGTTTTTTTTTTTTTAATTATCTTTCTGTTTGATGTTCGATATTTGTATTGAGTTCAGATTAAATTTAAATTCGTGGATTGAAAGCAACCCTTCCAATAGGATTTTCTCCGCTCTAACAAGCTTGATTTCGAAAATTTTGATTAAAGGTAAGAAATTTTGAGCTATTCCATAATAATTCATGTTGATGTATGTGCTTTGTTGTATACTTGTACATTATTTGAGTACACTCTAATTTTTGGAGAAAATAAGGTAAAGGCATTTGCATTTGACTTAAAATATTTTTATCTTATGTGAAATGCCATTTAATAGTGAGTTGATCAAACATAATATGTTGAGATTATATATTTTAATGAAGGAGCCCAATGCAAAAAAAAAAAAAATATGCATGTTGGGTCTTTGAAACAGTTCAGATCATTTTAATAATAATAAGTTTGATCTGTTTTACCGAGAGGTCTACGGTTCGAGTCCGTATAGCCATATATATATATATATATATAACATAATTTCGGAAATAAATTGCCTTAAGTTATTTGTTATAACCACTTTATTTAGGGTATACTTCACATATATACGTACACTCAAAATTAATCATTCACGACTTTGTGGCCCATAACGGTCCAACAAACAATTAATTATAACAAATATCTAAATTCTAAATAAAAAAATAAAATATATTAGTGTAATTTCAAAGTTGCGATTTGGAGAGATTAGAGTATAAATAAATCTTATTCTTATTTTGTGAAGGTGAAAAGGTTGTTTTCAAAATTTCCCAAAAAAAATAATAATCTTTGTTTCTCTATAATAATTCACCCGTTGTACCATTTTCTCTAATATTAGCTAGCACTACTTTAGCATATAATGGTCGATATTATTTTTGTTGGTATTTAACTAACTATTTTGGAGGTTTTATAGTTTTGTCACCTTATTATGGAGGTTAGATGTGGATTAATAATACCATTAAGTTAATTTGATGTCCGCCCAAAAAGATAATATATGTCCTCATTAAAAACCAAGAATTTTACGGTGCTTCTAGTGCACATTGGACTTAGTCGAGTCTGTCTCATAGGGTTTGTCTAGTGTGGTTTACATTTTTTGTGTAGTTTGCAGATTATTACATATTGGGGTTTATCCCGTGCGCATAAAGTGTTCACCACAAAGTTCTAACTCGAAGGATAGAGTTTGTGACAAAAGTTATAGCGATTACGGGTTATTCTGGAGTTCCAAAAAAATAATTAAACTTGACATAAACTTTATGAAAAACGATATACGGTTGAATCTCTTATATATACAATTCCACGATGTAAATAATATTTATATAATTAAGTCACTTATTACGTAATTATATTTTAAAAAATGTTAGCGTTAATTGATAAAAATAATATTATATATTTGTTTTTCCTCTCAATACTTGTTCTCTTAACACAAGCAAGTCTTAGAAAAGATGATAAAGTTCACACGTTTATTCCCATAAATATGGATGTCAATTTCAAAAAGTTCTTATACTTGACGTTAACTTTACAAAGAGTTAAACACTACAAAAAGCCTAAAGAATTTGCGGGGGGTTAAAAGTGCCTGTTATGGAAATTAATTAGGATGTGTTCGGTACGAAGAAAAAATATTTTTTTAGAAAAAAAATAGTTTTTTGATACGATATGTAAGTAAAAAAGAATCAATTTTATATGATCTAAACAAATATTATAGGAGGTGGAGGTGAAGTTGGTAATGAGACTTATGAGGTGATGGGATGGGGGATACTGGGGTGGGGTGGGGTGCGAGGAAAACATAATCAATTTGGAATGATACTTGTAAAATTCGTTTTTCCTATTTTCACTAGGAAATCATTTTTCTTATTTTTAAGGAATTTGTTGTTTTTTCTAGAGAAAATGTTTCTAAAAAAATTTAACCAACCGAACATATTAAAAAATTGGAAAACCTCCCTACCGAACACACCCTAAGAGGGGGTTTCCCTAAGCTTTGTACTAGGCCTAAAAAGGATAATATCACTAATAGAGTATATGTTGGTATGTTGGTGGGGAAAACCACAACGAGGACACTGAATCTCGGGGGGGGGGGTATATGACACCGATGATAGAGAAAAACCCTTTGAAAAAGGAATGCACAATACACCTTAGGCAATCTCACTTCGAAATAGGAGAAGAAAGTTAGAGATCTTATAAGAATGATTTTAGAAATAACTATTGAGGCGTCTTTTAGATTAAAATCCAAGAGACAAATATGTGTTTGTCTAGGTCCAAAGAAGAGTATAATACCCTAATAGTTGGACCATGGTAGACGTTACATATTGTATCATAGCCACTTCGCGTGCATCCTTAAATCATGGTAGGATAAACCTCAGCGAAGACATTGAAACGCTAAAGGAAAGATGTATGTAAACTCTAGGCGAATCCCATATCAACAAAACACTAAAAAGATAATGTTGAATATATAAGTAAACAAATCTTAAATTTTAGTGACACGTTTTAAAGCTGTACACGAGCAAACCTTAAAAACTATTGAGAAAAGTTGAGACGTCAATTTTCCCATAAATAAGGATGTCAATTTTGAAAACATCTTATACAGGACGCAAGAAATATTCTAAACCTAAACGTCACCTTTTACTTGGTAAATTATTATTTTTCCATAATAAGTAGCAATAATTATATGTGCAGAATGTGGAAATTGAGCTGACTCAGTAAAAAATACTATAAGTTTTTTGGTAACCTATGGATTGTGATGTCTAACTGCTACTACACCTATTTTATTTTTAAATTAAAATTTTGAGTTCTATACACTTATAACGCACAACATCCATAAGGTAAAATAAAATTGCATTATCGATCACATAAATTGAAAACATCATAGTACGCATCGGAAAGTTTCACATTGTGGTGTACTGACAAAGTTTCATATGTAAGTAACTCGAATTCGAGACTTTTGGCCAAGGATGAATTAAGGATTACTTACCATTTCACTATAACTCTTGTTGGTAGTAACAAATATACTTAGTGTACATTCACATACAGGGGTTCATTTGATCAATTTTTTTGGCGGAAAATTACTTCGTATGTAAAATCTTCTTTCTTTTTAGGTATATAGAAGATATTGAGTCTCTTTGTCTTCTTCTTTTTTTGTGCATTTACTTCTTCATATTTTTAAACCCCCTTTAATAAAAATCTTAATTCTGCATACAAACATATTTCAATTATCAATTAATTAAGTTATATATATTATGTAAAAGAATTATTACACACAAGTAAATCTTCTTAAAATATATATGAAATTTCTAATTTTGAAAATAAGACAGATTATATATTACATCATATAAAGGTGATTTGATGGTGTAAATATTATCACATTACGATGTATATAATTAAGCTCCTAAACAATATGATAGAATAAACACCATCAATGTAAAATACCTTAAACTTTATTTCTAAGATAACGTTACATCAATCATCAGGTCATTCAAAGAATATCTACAGATAAATTGAGATATTTAAAATTTGTGATTTAAAATCTTAAAAATAAGACATATTACCTGCTATAACAAATAAAAATATGATGTGACGATATAAAAATTATTTTTACCGACGGTGTATATTATTAAACTTTTTTTTCGTGTGTTATTATCCCACTCCTAAGTACTATTTATAGAACTCTCTTTAGACTCCTTTGATCATCCATCTCTCCCTTTCTCCTCTCTTTTTTTTTTTCTTCCAATAAATCTTCAATTTATTTTCTAAAGCTTTAGGGTTTTTTTCAGTCAATTTTTGCAGATGCAGCATCTTCAAGATTCACATAGATTTATATAAAATATAGAGTTCCATAGTGGGGTGAAAGTAATTAATTAATTTGCTCCTATATATTGGCTCTATTAATTATTTTTGATGTGAGAATCTTGATGATGCTGCAGCGGCAATGAATGGCTAGTTATTATTTTCTGGAGAGTCCAAATTAAATATTGTTGATGGTTCTATGAAATTAAATCTAAAGGAGGTAAAGTTTTTTTTTTTTTTTTGGTATATAGTTTGTAATATATATATATAAGATGACTATTCAGAATAGTTTTGTTTATAGCATGGTAATTTTAATTAAAATCACATTATTTATCACCTTCTTCTTTAATTTTTTGTTATAGTACTTTAGTCATGTTTAAGGGTTTCATTATAAATCTAAACTTTGCTTCTATTTTTTATAATTATTTTAGGGTGTCTAAGATAGGTAAAATATGAGATAAGTAACTTGGAAAATAATAACTGAGGTTATTTGCTACAACAAATTAAATTAATAATTATGGTATAAAAGTTATTTACATTTTGATATAGTTGTTGAATTGTCCTTCCAGTAATTGTATATAAACTTTTTCAACCATACCAGAAATGCATACACACAAGAAGTATATGCTTGTAATTAAATTTATGTTGCTAATTTGACATGTTTAGAATGACAACTTCATTTTCGATTTTACGGATTTTTTTATGAAAACCTTTCATTTGTTTCTTCTCTTTAATGGAAGTTTGATTTTTCCACAACATATCCTAATTTTTTTTGAACTCTTTAAAAAATTTGATGCATATTATGCATCGAATCCTCAAAAAAATACATCATCATAAAAGAAGCCAACACATTAATTCCTAGAAATGATTTTGAAGAATTTGAGTATCACAAATTTGAAGTTTTTCATAGAAATTTTATATGTAAATATTTAATTGAATTTTTTTTAGAGTGTACTATACTTTTTAAGTGCACACTTCATATATATATCACTAGTGTAGATCAATGCATGCAAAATTCAAGATGTGGAATATAATCCTCCTTTTATAGCTTTTAAATGTGAAAAAGGCTATGATGTGGAATGAACTAGAGATTAATTCATATATTCTGAGATCTGAAAAGTCACACAACACAAGTTATGTACTTTCATTGAAAACAAATTGTAATTAGGCATTCATAAAAATTATCACAAAATTGAAATAAGTTTTCATTATATAGTATCAAAACATAAATTCTTGTCTAGTCTATTGTTATTGAGTTTTTGTCAAGTCGTCTTAGGATTTACTTATAATTAAAGAAAAAATTTATGACATGCATATTCTGTTGGTTCAATTAAAATTATTATTCATTATTTTCAACTCAAACTATATATATTCCAAAAATATAGAGCATATGATAAGATGGCACTTGTTTGATTGTGTTACATATTTGATAAGAATTATAAGATAAAACAACAATACATCATTCTTTAGATAAAACACAAAACAATTTGTTTATATGCACGTCACCTACGGATAAAAGAGCCAATACAGTAGTCAAATTTCTCAGTCATTGTCACTCTAACCTTTGTTTTATTATTCGTTTCTCATCTGGTGTTCGATATAATCTGTATGTGATCTAATTAAATCCGAATTCATATATTGCTAGTCTCATTTTTTAGTGTGATGACACTTTCAACAAAAAAAATTATTTTCAAAGCTTTGAAATTCGAAATCTTTAATTAAAATTAGTAAAGAAATTTCAATCATTCCGACATACCCATTGATATTGTTTGCCATTAAAATTCGGCTAATTTTATTTATAATATTCTTTCACATTAGTCTTATTGGTGAGTACTCTAAAAGTCACCAATGAACCATTAAACGCTTATTTCATATTTGGACTCATAAATTTGTGTTTTTTTTTTTAAAAAATGTAGTGTACTAGTAGACACAAATTTTCAGGCTAGTCATCTTGTGTGAACAAACTTTTTTATCCATAAGATCTTTTAAAGAGTTTATTTTCTTGCATAATTTATATATATATGTATAATCTTAATTTTCTTTGATGCGCTCGATGGACCTAAGGAGAAGTGACATATATATATGGGGTCAAGTGAGTGTGACAAGCGTCGGACACGGCATAGTGGGTGGGGTGGGGGGGGGTCCGGATAGTCAGAGACGTACTCAGAATTTAAAATTTATAGATTTCGGTAAAACAATCTCAAGTTAATATGTGATA
>JAJONR010010812.1:0-16153 GCA_029582245.1 Solanum etuberosum | reverse complement strand
GTCTTAAAACAAAGTTAAAACATTTGGAAAACTCTAAGAACTTCTCTTGACTTGACTCTTACTTCTCTTGACTTTGATCTTAACTTTCCTTGAATTGAATTATGGATTCAAGGTTCATGATCTCATGTTTATGGATGATTTTATGATGTTTAGACGTACCTTTGAGTGTTGGAATCAACTAGAAAACATAGGTACGTTGCTAAGGAACTAGTACGGAAAGATGGGGGAAGAATGGGAAGAACTGGCGTCCCTGGCGCTCTTAGCGACGTGGGGAGCCAGCCCTTGAACTTTGGGACTGGGTTGGGGCGCGCTGGCTGGCGCGGCGCCCCAGAGCCCAAACTTCAGGGCCTCTTTTGAGACGCACTAGCTGGGGCGGCGCCCAGGCCCCTGCCCAGGTGACATCCGACTTTTCTTGCTCGTTTTTCAACTCTAAACCCTCTAGTTCAACTTGGTTGTTTCCCCAAACACTTCGATTCGACTACATGACCAAAATATGTAAGAATCTACTCCGAACAACACCTAAATTACATGAATCAAATTCAAGAACTTCTCAACTACTCATCAATCAAGATTCAAACAAAACTTTCAACAATATTCATCAAGAACTCAATTTCTCTAATCTCAAGAACGACAATACGCTGAAATAAATCATCATTGGCGCGTGGGTGAAATAACCCAACGCTATGTGATCTCACATACCTCGTAGGGATCACCCCTTGATGAAATCCACAAGCGATTCTTGAAGATCTTGACGATTCTTGCTCCTTCTCCTCTTTTCTCCTCTTCTTCTCTCTTCTCTCAAAACCCTAACTTGTTTTGGTAAAAGCATAAACTGATCTAATTCTAATTAGACCCTAACTTAATTACCAAAAACGAAATAAAACAATTGGGTAAGGAAAAGACTAAAACGCCCTTCCAAAATCTAGTTTAGACTTTCCTTATTTGAACAACCCAACTTCAAATGGGTATATATCACTCATACAAACTCGGAATCGCGCAAACTTGGCGGCGTTGGAAAGATAATTCCTAGATCTTTGCTACGGTATCTGGAAGCACACCTAACACATCTTGATCTAGGAGTTATGGTTGTTTTAAGTTGACCAAAAACTCAAACTTAACCAATTTTCCAGATTTTTCATTCTTTCCAAAAACAACTCTTTCTAATTTTAGCTCTTTCTAGTTCTTTCAAATAGCGAGATGTTACACCAGGTAAGGGGGCTAATATGGGTATTTAGAAATTTTTTGCATTCTCTAGGACTTATAGTGATTGTGTGCTGTTTGCACCTGTCGGGTTTATGGGGGGCCTGGTCAAGTTATTATACCATGTCGGGTTTATGGGGGGCCTGGTCAAGTTATTATTTGGTATGTGTTTATTTTATCTTATTGTAGGGAGATAAGGTATTGTCCTTGTGTTTCACCCCTGATCTTTTCATTCAGTACTTATACTTCATTTTCAACTTTCAGTTTACCTTACATGTTCGATACATTATTTTATACTGACGCCCCTTGCCGGAGGGCGCTGCATTCATGCCTGCAGTTCCTGAGCGACATCCAGACAGACCTGCCAAGTAGCACAGCCAGAGTCCTAGAGGATTGTGGTTTATAGTTTTGGTAGGCCGGGGCCTTATCCCGTCCAATTTTATATTCATAGGGGCTTGCAGACTAGTGTGTTGGGTTGTTAGTCACGTTAATGGCCATGTTGGCCTTGCTCTCTAGTCGGCTGATGTTTGATAGGTTCTTGGCATATTGTTTATATTTGTTCCTATTTTCAGTTCATGTATAGAGATCACGGTGGCTTTAACAACCCACATAGAGTTTATGCTTTCCTAGATACCATGGTGGCCTTGACGGCCCAAACATACTTCTATGCTAGTTGGGTATTGCTTTGTATAAATTATTGGGAGTAGTTGTTTTCTTTGTAGAACTGTTGATAGGGGCCTTATTGGCCGATGGATTATTTTTAAGATGAGAAATACTTGTTTGTTTTCTTAACTATATGTGGCTACTATGCACCGTTAGCAAGTGGTTCAGCAGGGTCGGCTCCGGACTAAGTTTTGGCATCATGTGCCAGTTGCGCCCCTTGAGTTTGGGGCGTGACATGTGTCTACCTATTTTGCTACTGGGTTTGATATGTTGTGATTGTAGGTCTGTGCCTCTTCATGTTTCTACACCACTGGGTGAATCCTTAGTGGTGGATCGAGTGTATCAATCTTGTCTCGTTTCTTTGGTCAGGTATGATACTTGGGTAGATTTGATAATTTTGGGAATGGTAGACTTTGAAATTATCTTAGGTATGGATTGGCTTTCTCCACATCATCCTATTCTTGATTTTTATGCTAAGACTATGACCTTAGCAATGCTAGGTGTCCCGAGAGTTGAGTGGATGGGTGCTAGTGGTTCTTACCCTAGCAAAGTTATCTCCTTCATTAAAGCTCAGAGATTGGTTGACAGAGGGTGTTTGTCCTATTTAGCTTTCATTCTAGTTACTAGTGTTGAAACATCTCCCATGGATTTTATGCCCATGGTTCGAGAGTTTATGGATGTGTTTCCTACTGATCTTCCAGGTGTTCCTCCAGATAGGGATATTAATTTATCTATTGACTTGGAGTCGGGAACCAATCCCATCTCTATTCCCCCTTATCGTATGACTCCAGCTGATTTGATGGAATTCAAGGATCAGTTGCATGATTAGTTAAGTAAGGGGTTTATTCGCCCTAGAATTTCTCCATGTGGTGCTCCTGTGTTGTTTGTGAGGAAGAAGAGTGGATCTATGAGGATGTGTATTGATCATCGACAGTTGAATAAAGTGACAATGAAGAAGTATCCTCTTCCTCGTATTGATGATTTGTTTGATCAGCTTCAGGGTGCATCTCTGTTTTCTAAGATTGATTTGAGGTCCGGTTATCATCAGCTAAAGATTAGGGCATCGGATATCCCTAAGACAACTTTTAGGACTCACTATGGGCACTATGAGTTTCTTGTGATATATTTTGGTTTGACTAATACCCCTGTAGTGTTCATGGAGTTGATGAACATGGTGTTCTAACCTTATCTGGATTTGTTTGTGATAGTGTTCATTGATGATATCTTGGTGTACTTCAAGACCGAGGTGGATCGCGATCGACATTTGAGGATTGTACTCCAGAGATTGAGGGAAAAGAAGCTTTATGCCAAGTTCTCATAGTGTGCATTTTGGCTTGATTCTGTGGCATTTTTGGGACAAGTGGTGTCCAAAGAGGGTATTCGGGTAAATCCAACCAAGACTGAGGCAGTGAGTGGTTGGACCAGACCTACATCGGTTACTGAGATCCATAGTTTTGTGGGACTCACGGGCTATTATCGATGATTTTTTCAGAGCTTACCATTTCATCCCCTTTGACTTGACTGGCTCAAAAGAGTGTGAGTTTCCAGTGGTCTGATGAGTATGAGGAGAGCTTTCAAAAGCTCAAGACCTTGTTGACGTCGGCTTCTATTTTGACTTTACCCGAGGAGGGTGTGGACTTCACCATGTATTATGATGCTTCTGGAGTTAGATTATGTAGTGTTTTTATACAGAAAGAAGAGGTGATTGCCTATGCATATAGATAGTTAAAGACCCATGAGAGGAATTACCCTACCCATGATTTGGAGTTGGTAGTCATAGTGTTTGTGCTTAAGATATTGAGATATTATCTGTATGGAATTCATTGTAAGGTTTTCACAGATCATTTGAGTCTTCAATACATTTTCAGTAAGAGAGATATGAACTTTAGCCAGCACAGATGGCTTGAGCTACTGAAGGACTATGACATCACTATCTTGTATCATCCAAGGAAGGCCAATGTGAAGCCTAATGCTTTGAGTAGGAAGACCTCTAACATGGGAAGTCTTTCCACTATCTGTGTGGAGGAGAGATTAGCTAGAGATGTTCAGAGGTTAGCCATCAGTCTCGTTCGGTTATGGATTTTTGAGGAGACGGGTAGTTTGATTGTTTTCAGCGAGGTTCACACATCTTTAGTTGAGCAGATTCATGATCACTAGTTTGATGACGAGAAACTATTTCTCATTCTCTTCCTTAGTTGATCAGATTCGTGAGCACTATTTTGATGATGAGAAAGTATGTGTTATTCGAGACAAGGTGATGAGAGGGGAAGCCAAGGAGGTTGTCCTTTATTCTGACAGTGCCTTGAGGATAGGAGGCAGGATTCGTGTGTCCAAGGTGGGCAAATTGATTAGACTGATTATTGAGGAGGCCTATTATTCATGATATTCCATCCATCGAGGTGCAGTGAAGATGTATCATAATCTGAGCCAGTACTATTGGTGGTGGTACTATTAGTCGAGCTTTATATTAGTCAGATTGTGAGATTGCATGGAGTCTCAGTCTCTATTGTCTCTGATCAAGGTTCCATGTTCAATTCCCATTTTTGGAAGGCATTGAAGCATGGTTTGGGTACTTAGTTAGATATGAGTAAACTTTTCATCCTCAAACAGATGGTCAGTTCGAGCGGACGATTCAAGTGTTGGAGGGCATGCTTCGAGCTTGTGTGATTGATTTTGGTGCTAGATGGGATCAACATTTGCCCTTAAAAGAGTTTTCCTATAACAACGCTTATCATTCTAGTATTTAGATAACCCCTTTTAAGGCGTTATATGGCCCTTTTAAGGCGTTATATGGCAGATGATGTAGATCTCTGATCAGATGGTTTGATTCAGCTGAGATGGATTCATTAGATACAGACTTTCTTAGAGATGCGATAGAGTAGGTTCCTATGATCTAGGGTAGAATGTTGACAACCCAGAATCGGCAGAAGATTTTTACGGATCGAAAAGTTTGAGCTCTAGTGTTCATGTAGGGTGATCATGTTTGTCTTCGAGTGTCACCCAGAAAGGTGTGATGAGGTTCAGAAATAAGGGAGAGCTTAGCCCTAGATTCATTGGACCCTTTGAGATTTTTAGTCGTGTGGGAGATGTGGCATAAAAGTTGGCCTTGCCACCTAGCTCTTCTGTTATGCATCCTGTGTTTCATATTTCTATGCTTCGGAAGTAGATGACAGATAAGTCCCATGTACTTTCCCTTGATTCAGTTGAGTTGGGTCTATACATATCTTTTGAGGAGGAGCCTATAGCCATTTTGGATAGACAGTTCCGGAAGCTTAGGACCAAAGAGATTTCTTCAGTGAAGGTTCAGTGGAAGCATCGTTCAGTTGGTTAGGCGACTTGGGAGACAGAGTCTGGCATGCGTGTCATATATCCTCAACTTTTTTAAGCTCCAGGTACTTTCTTTTGCTTTATGTTCGAGGATGAAAATAATTTTTCGTGGTGGATAATGTAATGATTCGATCGGCCATTTTTGGAAAGCTTTGTGAATTTACCATTTTGCCCCTCCTGATATTGACCCGAAATCTTCTATAATTGAGTTTTGAAAAGTTGGTTTTGAACTTTGAGTTAAAATTTGAGAATTTGATATGTTTTGAGTTTGAAAGGCTAAGATCTTAAGAAAGTGGTTTTTGGTGTCTTTTGGAGTTTCGAGTGTCGGGATGAAATTCCGTCGATTCCATCAGTCCCAGAATGTGAAATCTGATTCGTGAGAGTTATCGGTTTCTGATTTGGACTCTTTTTGAGGATTTGAGGTCCTAAGTTGTGAATTATTGAATTTTAGCCTTTGGCTTGACTTTGGTCAATATTCGGGGTTCGGATGCTCGGATTGGAATTCCAAGAGTTTTGTTGGATTTAGGGGATGATTTTATGCCTAGGTGGGGTCTTCGTTGATTTTTGAGAGGTCCCGAGCTTGTTTTAGCCTCTTTCGGTGTAAGTTAGTTTCTTGTGGTTTTCGTGGATGTCAGGTCAAAGAGACATCGGATTCATGTTTTGACGGTTCATTGAGTCTGAAACGTCGAGTATAATTGACTTGCATATATGATTTGTGTGTACAAAATCCCAAACGAATCCCGATGGTCCTTTTAGAGTGTTGAAAATTTGCTGTGTTTTCTAGTGCTGCAGGCCTCGCTTTTGCAAAGGTTCTGTCGCTTAAGCGACCTCCACTTAAGCGAAGGACATTTCGCTTAAGCGACCTTAACTTTTGCGAAGGAGGCTTCGCTTTTGGGATGCCCATGTTTTTAACGGAGTTTGCTTAAGCAAACCCCTGGTCGCTTTTGCGACATTTGAGAGGGCTTTTGGCCTGCCATTTCGGGGCTTAAGCCTCATTTCACCATTTTTTAGTTTTGGGAGCTTTGGGTGGCAATTTGGACCAGATTTTCAAGGAAAAACTTTTGGGTAACGATTCTTAACTCTAAATCTTCAATTACCCACTATTGTTTATGGATTTATGCGTTAAATCAAGCTTTTGAAATGAGAAATTTGGAGTTATCTTCAAGAACCCAAAACATTAGTAAAATGGTGATTTTGAACTGATTTTATGTGCTTTTTCGAAATGATTTTCCCTAATGATTTTCTAAAGCCTTGAGTAATGTTTTCAAGTATTAAATTTTAGATTCAAACCTTAATTTTGGAATTGGGTTTGGAGTTGATTGACCCATTTCTCTATGAAATTGATGTGGGTATTATTGTTTCCGGGAATTTACTGTGAATACTTTCTTGTATATAGATTGTGTGGCTTTGGAAGTGATTTGGAAGGGGAAGACTCAACTCTTGTAATGAATATTGATTGATTTAAGGCAAGTGATCTCCTAAACCTTTTATTCTAAGTTGCTTGTGTGTTGGGAGTAATGGTGATGAGGTGAATTGTTTAATTGTCAACTTGATATATCTAAATGAATAAAAAAGGGTTGAAATGGAAAAAAATATATGATGAATATGATGATGTGAAATTCCTTATTATGACCCTTGTTGACTAATTGATGAAATGCTTGAAAGCATGAATATGGACTTGAATTGTGTGAAGTATTGTCTCTTCTGTGTGGTGTGATATTGCTGTATGCATTGATGTTGAACACCGTGATGAGACATGTGATAATTTATGATTCTGAGGTCTTTGTCGATGAACGTTATGATGTCGAGGTTGTTGTCGGTGAGTGTTGTGATGTCGAGGTCATTTCCGGCAAGTGTTTATAAAGCTGATGGAAAATGGTTCCAGCGAGTGATATTGTACTAAGAGGAAATGGTTCTAGTGAGAAATTGATTATTGTGACTTAATATTTGATGTTTATGTGTGACTTGATTGCTAATTGTGATTGATATACTTTTTGTGTGTGACTCAACTACTTGACATTTTGATTGACTTATTTGACTCGTGTGGTTGTTGAATTGTAAAGATTGAATTGTGAATATTAAGCCTTGTGAGTTGTTTATTATAGAAATGTTAGTTGGGTTGATTTCTGTGCGGGTTGTAGTTTAAGGAGGTTCAGTTGGAGTGTAAGGGGTATCCGTTTTCTAGCTAGATGCCGTTTTTATTAGGTTGCTTGCTGGGTACCGTGTTGTTAGTACTCACCCTTTGCTTTTACACTTGTGTAGGTTTCGATCCCGGATCCATGTGATCTCTTTCTCCTTCTTCTGATTTTGAGGCTTGTCAAGGATTTGAAGAGGTAGCTGCTTGTCACTTCAGCGGGCCCTCTTTTTCCCTTTCTTTATACTTTGTTCTACTTGAGAAACAAAGATTGAGACTTGTACGTATTTCTTAATTACGCACTTTATATATTTATTGGTTTGTACACGTGACAACCAAATTTTGAGGGTATTAATAGAATGAATAAATTTTCTGCTTTTGTCTTATTCATGCTTTATATTTCCACATTTCTTTTGTTTTAGTTGGGTTGAGTATGACTTGTTTTGGTGAGAAAAGACAAGTCCCATCATGTCCATATCATGTTGGTTTCATAGATTTTGTGTTAAGGAGGCTTCAGATTTGTGTTTTGACGGTTTCATTGAGTCCGGAACATTGAGTATAATCAATTTGAATATGTGGTTTGTGTGTACGGGTTTCAAACGAATCCTAAGGGTCCTTTTGGAGTATTGAAAGTTGGTTCTGTTTTCTGGTTCTGCAGGCCTCGCTTTAGCGAAGGTCCTGTCGCTTAAGCAACCTCTGCTTAAACAAATGACTTGTCATTTGAGCGACCTTTTCTTTTGCGAAGTAGGCTTCACTTTTGTGATGCCTGCGCTTTTAGCGGGGTTCACTTAAGCGAATTCCTCGTCAATTTTGCAAAATCTGAGAGGGTTTTTGGCCTTCCATTTCGGCGTTTAATCCCCATTTCATAATTTTTGAGTTTTGGGATCTATGGGGTGACAATTTGGACCAGATTTTTGAGGAAACCCTTTTAAGTAACGATTTTTAACTCTAAATATTTAATAACCCATTATTTTTATGGATTTATGTGTTCAAATCAAGCTTTTGAAATGAGAAATTGGTGTTATCTTCAAGCACCCAAGAAATTAGTAAAATGGTGATTTTGAACTGATTTTAAGTCTTTTTCGAAATGATTTCCCCTAATGAGTTCCAAAAGCCTTGACTAATGTTTTCAAGTATTAAATTTTCAAACCAGATTTTGAAATTGGTTTGATGTTCATTGACTCATTTCTCTATGAAATTGATGTGGGTATTGTTGTTTCCGGGAATTTATTGTGAATACTTGCTTGTATATAGATTGTGTGGCTTTGCAAGTGATTCGGAAGGGGAAGACTGATAACAACACAGAAAGCATGAATCACAAAAAATCTTTAGAGGAGCTTGATGGACACAAAGTAAAAACATACATGGTGTGGAAGGTCCATCAAAGTAGGAGAAAGAAGGAAGATGTCATGTGTGCAAATGGTCATCTCATTAATTCAAGAATTCACAAAAGAAGGTAACCAAACAAGTCCTTTATCTCATTAAGGGTAAAGTTGTAAAGAAAGTGTCTTCTTTATTTTATTAATATAAATAGTAGTCTTTTTCATTTTGAAAGACTTAGACTATAAAGATTTTGAATGTTGAAATCTTTCAAGAGTATAGTTTAAGGGTGGAATCCCTTTAGGTTAGTCTAGCTTAGTGTACTTAATCTCGATTAGTGATGGGTGGATTACCATTGTTGATTTAGGACTTCTTAAACTTGTTTTTACTTGAGATTTCTCATTTGTGGTTTTCAATTTGAGTTGTTTCTTTTCGAATTCATGTTTCTCTTCTTCCTTGGTTGATTGTTTATTCAATCAGTCTTTCTTTGTTCCTTGGTTGATTGTTTATTCAATTAGCCTTGATTTCTTCCCTTCTCAACTCTTATTTCTCATCTATATTAATTTTGCATTCTTTAATTCCACAGTTAATTTCAATTGGTTTCATCCACAATTAGAATCCTTATCATTTGGTATCAGAGCCTAGGTTTAGATTTGTTCTTACAAGTCTAGTCTTGGATTTCTTTTATAAAAAAAACTCAAAAATCTTCCCAATTTTATGAAAAATATATTTTGATTCGTGTTTTTGTTGTTTTTCTTACACTAGATTCTTGTTCTCTAGTATTTTTTTAGTCTATGTTAAATTTTTTAAGTGATTTGGAGTTGGGACAAAGAATCTGCCATGAAAGGAGCTTGAAGCTTTGAAACTTTGAAGAAATTTCAACTGGGTCTTGTGATTGAGGATAACTTGGAGGTTTATGTACATTGGGGTTTGATCTCCTTGCCAATTGGAGTTCAAATCTGAAATTTGAGCAACATAAAAGTTGGAATCCATGAGGGTTTAGTGTTGGTGTTCTTCATGTTTATGGTATTCTTCATGGCTTGAAGATGGAGGAAATGAGTTTATTTTCGGCTTCAAATTAAGGGTTAAAAACTATTAGAGTTTGTTCGTGGTGTTGAAAGGAACTCATGTTTGAAATTTCATCAAATTCTGAGCTAAAATGAAGAAATTATGAATTTATGAATTCATCATGTTCTTGTTGTTCTTCATGATCTTCATATCCTGAAGAAGAAGAATCTTTGAAGAAGAGGTGTTTGATCCAAAAAGGTTAAAAGAAAAGGAGTACTTGTTGGTACAAAAGGAATTTTCCAAAAGAGGCAAGTAGTATGACAAAAGAAGTACAAGGCGGGACCACAAAAGGTCTAATTTCGGCTCCAAAAAACATCTCCACATTTGAAAACGTGGACTTGGAAAATACATTTCACTCTGTAAAACCAGCTCCAAGTTTTTGAAATGGCTCCATGTTTTTGTTCCATGTTTTTAAAACTGCTTCACGATATTTCTCTGCATTTTTTAAATGGCTCCACGTTTCTAAAACGTCCACATGTTTTCTAGTTTCATTTCCTTCATTCTGAATCATATTCTCTTGATTCCTAAACTAATTTACAACTTGTAATTGATCTTCTTAGTTGTATATTGGTTCTTGAGTCTGATCTTTTGTGCTTCTTCTTCTACTTTTCTCAATTTAATTCACTGATAACCTTCTTGATTCAAGTCCTTTAGCTTTACTTGGGTCGTCCTTCTTTCAAGAGTCACAAGAATCCACTCAACCACAAAGAATTAGTGATCTTGTGAATTGATTGGGCAGAGATAGTTCTGTATCAACTTTGGGAAGACACTTTAGGAAGGTGAGTGTGAGATCAAATACAAGAGGTGTGAGGAATTTCACCACTAACCTTGTTTTCTAAGTTTTGTAGGTACCTGAAGTGATTAAAGGAAGAATGTCATATGTAACTTCTGAATATTGTGGAGATGACATTAGCAAATACGTTTGTAGCAATATAAGCTACGAGCATGGTGAAAATGAGTTTTGTGAGGGCTATGATGGTCCGTATGAGCATGGTAATGGATATCTTGAGAATTATGGTGATTCCTATGAGGGATGGTCTGTGGGATAATGAACAACATGGTTGGGAGAACTACTACTCCGTAGATGATTATGAGATGAATGGAGCTTACTCCTGTGATGATGTTGAAGGGGTAGAAGGACCTTATGGTGTATACCATTGTGAAGATGAAGTTCTCATGCTTCATACCATGGTTTTGATGGCGATGTGAGATATAATTCTTTCTCCTATGGGTCTTATGAATCATTTGAGTGGAATCTAGATAGAAATGGAAGTTGTGAGGTTGAATTTCCTTCCTCGTCTTGTGCTACTTCCTATCCTAAGAAAGAAGGCATAGATGTTTGGGCGGGACCATTTCAAATTTGTCGTGTGGACCATAGAAGAAGTATATTCCCTACTTCTCGAAATATGATAACTTCTTCTTCTCATCCTAGTTCCAATGTTTCTTGTTCTCTGTATGGTGATGAGGTTGGAGGTAGAGTGGCAGGAACACTAAGCCATGAAATAGTACAATTAAGAGAATCTTTTAGCACGTTGAGGGAAGATTTTGATGATTGCTTACGGATGATTGAAAGGGTAAAGTCTATAGTAAAAAAGAGGCAAGTTATTCACCATGAAGATAAACCTAAGGAGTTACCCTTGGAAGCAAAACAAGAAACTCCTTGTAAGGATTGAACTAAGGAGTTGAACATGGAAGTCAAAACAACCACTCCTTGCGCACCAAAATTGAAGTTAAACATGAAGGGGTCTTCTAACCCTTCACAAGGAATCATTGGCACTTGTCCTAACTCCAATAAAATTGAGCGACAAACGATTGAGAGGGGTAAGGGTGTGAAAAGTGACAACTCTAAAGTGGAAAAAGGAGAGGTTGGGTGGAGTGATGTGAGAGGGTTGTCACACTCTTCTCCTAACTCATGTAACATTTCTTTCTCTAGTTGTTTGAAAACTTGTGCATGTATCCTTTGAAGCAACCCTAGTGAGACACCTCAAAATGTGAGGAATCATGAGGTTCTTGAAAGCTTCCAAAAGGAGCAAATGTGCTCCAATGTTTATAACAAAGGTGAAGACACGTCTTCCTATGAGCAACAAGGTAACAATGCTAACTCTTACACTTCCTTGAACTTGGAACATCATTGTGTGGCTAGTAGCCTTTTGAGTGTAAATAATAGCTTGTCTAAATGTGAGCATGGTGAGTCTTTACCTAGTGATGTTCTTGATAGAACTTTGTTGTGTGATGATAATATCCTTGTTGTGAGTGAGCAAACACTAGTTGATCCTTTTGATGACCGAATTGACTCTTCTAGTAAGGTCGATTTGTGTCCACCTAGTGTTGGCACTTATAGCTTGAATGAGGGTACATTGTCATGCAATGAAAGTGATGCTACACTAGTTGATCCTATTGATTACCAAGTTGATTCTTCTAGAAATATCGATTTATGTCCACCTAGTATTGGCATTAATGATTTGAATGAATCCTTAGACCTTAGCAGCATTTCTTGTTTTTCTCATGAGAATCTTGAGGTAGAATGTTTGTTTAAGGATAATCCCTTGTTTTATGATGACATGACTCTTGAGAGTGTGCATAGTGAAATGCCTTATAATGTTGGAAGTGTAGCGACTCTTGGAGGCTATCAATTGTTTGAGAATCCACTATGGTGTGATGACACACTTTCCAAAGATGGAAATCTCCTTTGTGAAGATGAAAGTACATTTATTTGAGAGGGTAGTGTTAATATAAAAGGGGATGCTTATGTGTTAATTGTTACTTCTTTCTTGTGTGTTTCAATTCTTCATATGAGTTGTGATTCTTTAGTATATAAAGTGGAGGCTAAACTTGGGAACATCTTGATTGAAGTTCATTTATGTGACACCTTTCTCTACTACTTGTTTGCATATGATGATGCTCACGCTTTTGAGTGGAGTATGTTTTTAGAAGGTAAGTGTGTCAACCGGGCAAAAAAGGGTGTACTTGATCCATGTTCATGGATTTCCTTTCAATTTGATCCCGATAATGAGTTGAATTTTGGCACTTGTGTAGTGATGGTTGGTCAAGATGACAAGCATAATTTTGATGAATTTGTTGGAACCTTTCCCTATGATGGAAAGTCATTCTTGAGGTTTACAATCCACCTGAGGGCCTACGTTGTGTATGGGGAAGGGTAATTTTCTAACCCCTTTCTTTTACTATCTCTTTGCGTATGATCGTGTTGATTGTGCATCTTATGGGGTAGGAGTTATTTGTCAAGAAAATATGAGGTTTATCCTAAATTCATCATGTTGTGTTTGTGTGTTTCATCTTGTGATGTAATGAGTGTTAGGATCCTTGAACCTGATTGTGATCTTGCATATAGGAACACCTTAGATGACCCCAATGTGCATGACACCTTTCTCGACTATCTCTATGTGTATGATGAGTCTCATACTTGTCTTAGATGTGCACTGTATGTGGGTCATAGTTTCATTGAGGTCTATAATTGTTTGTATAACCCAATTATGTGGACCTTCTATCATTTTGACCCCAGTGAACGTTTAGGAGTATTTGAGCTTGTAGTAGTGCCATCTTTTGGATGGTATTATCCTTTTGATGTGAGGAATATCCAATTTCCTTATTCTCCATCTATGGGCTTGATATTCATGATAATAGAGGATACTTGGTTGTTCGTTGAGATTGAGTCTCCTTGGTGTAATGTTTTTATGCTAACCATTGTACTAAACCTTATGCTATAAGATGTGTTTGTTGTTTGTCCTTTTCATGGTTTTGCAAGATTTGGATTTGAGGACAAATCCTTTTAAAGATGGGGAGGATGATAATGACACGGATAGCATGAATCACATAAAAGCTTTAGAGGAGCTTGATGGACACAAAAAAAAAGAAGACATACAATGTGTAGAAGGTCCATCAAAGTGAAGAGAAGAAGAAAGAGGCCATGTGTGCAAATGGTCATCTCATAAATTCAAGAATTCACAAAAGAAGACAACCAAACTAGGCCCTTATCTCATTAAGAGTAAAATTGTAAAGAAAATGTCATCTTTATTTTATTGGTATAAATAGTGATCTTTTTTATTTTGGAAGACTTAGACTATAAAGATTTTGAATGTTGAAACTTTCAAGAGTGTAGTTTAAGGGTGGAATTCCTTTAGGTTAGTCTAGCTTAGTGTACTTAATTTAGATTAGTGATGGGTGAATTACCATTGTTGATTTAGGACTTCTTAAACTTATTTTCACTTGAGATTTCTCATTTGTGGTTTTCAATTTGAGTTGTTTCTTTTCGAATTCAAGTTTCTCTTCTTCCTTGGTTAATTGTTTAGTCAATTAACCTTTCTTTCTTCCTTGGTTGATTGTTTATTCAATTAACCTTTCTTTCTTCCACAACTAAAAAACTGCCGAAAAACAACGGCTAAAAGCGACGAACTGCGTCGCTTTTTTGGTCAAAATCGATGGAAAAGTGACACAGTCATGTTCGCCGCTTTTTGGCCCGACCTTTTCAAAAAACGACGGACAGCGTCGCTTTCTGATTATTATTTTTTTGATTTTTTTTTTTTAAAAAAATGCGACGGACAACGTCACATTTTTTATATTTTCATTTATTTTTTATTTTCAAAAAGTGACGCAGTCCGTCGCTTTTCAGGAAATTTAAATTTTGAAATACCCAGAAAAGCGACGGACTAAAGGACCCTGTCCGTCGCTTTTCTGGAAATTTATTTTTTGAAATACCTAGAAAAGCGACTGACTAAAGGACTCTGTCCGTCGCTTTTCTGGGTTTATTTGAAAAAAATAATGCAAAAAAGCGACGGACAAATCCACCCTGTCCATCGCTTTTTTCTGCAATTTTGTGACAGCAGAAACTGCCCACATGCAAATATAAATCAATTCAATTCATATTGAACCAGCCCAATCAAACAACAATATAAACATCACATACAAAATATAAAACAACAAACTTAAATCAATCTTCAAAAAATATCTAAATCACAATACAAAAACTTATAAAGTCATTCAAAATGTGTTTCAAAATTTCAAAAAGCTCATAAAAGAGACCTAAACTAGGGAGTGCACTACAAGGACACCTAACCAATCCATCATTCTTGAAAATATCAAGTGTCATTGTATGTTCAATAAAATCTCTAACACCGTCAATAAACTCAGGTTTCAAATCAGTACTAGTTTTATAATGCAGATTATACATCCACAAACGATGATCCATCTACAAAAATATAGATATTCAATTATACTATAAATTAAATTTAATAATAATCTTACTACATTAAACTAATTTATATTGTTAATATATATTTATAATTACTTAATAATTATATTTATTATTACTTATATATCTAATTAATTAGTTCATAAATATTGCATTTCAAGATCTACAAAGTTCAAGCTTAATCAATTCATAAATTTTAATTAAGTTTAAGATTTCAAAACATTAATTATATTAGTTCTAATTAAGTTCAATTATTAACTTCTAATTAATTAAGGTCATCAAGAATTAGTTATATTCAAGTTCAAGTTCAAGTTCAAGTTCTAAGTTCAAGTTCAAGTTCTAATTTCAAGTTCAAGTTCTAAAATTAGTTATATTCAAGTACTTCTAATTATAAGTTCAAGTTCTAAATTCAAGTTCATATGTTCATGACATTCAAACATTCATCCTATATATTCATGACATTCAAACATTCAAACTTCATCAATTACTAACTTCTAACTTCAAATTAACAATAATTCAAAATTTCTAACGTTTCACAAATACTACAAAAAATCAAGTTCTCTAAAGTTCACTACTTAAAGTTCTAAAATCTTACAATAATTCAAGTTTTCTAACGTTCACAACCTTATAAAGCTCTAAAATCCTACAAAAATTCAAGTTCATATCTAATTTCTAGAATTTCTAATAAGTTCAAGAATTTCCAAGTTCAAGAATTTCTAAGTTGAAGAATATAATTCAAGTAACCCAATTTTCAACAACATTATAATATATAAGCACAAATACAATGGCAAATCGAAAAATTCAACTAATCTAACTTCTAACTTCTAACTTCTAACTTCTAACTTCTAATTATTTGTTAGTTCTAACTTCTAATACTTAATTTACAATCATATTTGAAAATCCCCAATTTAAAAGAAAACTAACCCTAAAATCTAAAATCCTCAATTCTCTCCCTAACTGACAATAATCAAATGTACAAATTAACAATTGAATAACACAATTCAACAAACTAAAACAATATACAAACTAAGAAATCAAATATAATTACTAGAATTGAAAAAAAAAACTAAAATTAAACCCTAACCTTATAACAAGAAGGAGGGGCAGTTGGGAAATTCTTTTGGGTGGTGGCAGATCAGGTGGGCCGGCGACGGGGCGAGGGAGATGGCGGCGGCAACAGACGGTGGTGGTGGTGGGGGGGGGGGGGGCGGAAATCTTAGAGAGAAGGGAGAGAA
>JAJONR010010811.1:0-22883 GCA_029582245.1 Solanum etuberosum | reverse complement strand
ATGAAATTAAAGCAACTCAGAGATGATATAGAAGATGAGCGATTTTTGTTTGAGAAAATCGAAAAATTGAGCGAACCAGAAAAACGTGAAAATTTATACAAGCAAAAAATTGTTGAATTGGTTAGTAAGGAGCAGCAGTGCGACGACGCCAGTGAGGAACGTGAGATTCATCCACAACAAGCTTGGGAGGTAAAACAAATCAACAATGCGAAACTTAATTTTGGATCTAAAGACAGAAAACAGAAGGATTATCAATTTGTGTTTGAAGATCAAATTGAATTCATAAAATCAACTGTAATTGATTCAGATTCAGATGTTGATAATGAAAAGCTGCAACCTATCAGAAATTCGAAACTTAGCGAGGATAGGAAGGCCTTACCAATTTATCCCTACAAGGATGCTTTGCTCCAAGCTGTTCATGATCATCAAGTTCTTATTATAGTTGGAGAAACGGGCTCCGGGAAGACAACACAAATACCTCAATATCTGCATGAGGCGGGTTATACTAGAAGCGGTGGGAGGATCGGTTGTACTCAGCCTCGTAGAGTTGCTGCAATGAGGGTTGCTGCACGTGTTTCACATGAAATGGGGGTTAAACTTGGTCATGAGGTTGGTTATTCTATTCGTTTCGAGGATTGTACCTCTGAGAAAACTATTCTCAAGTATATGACTGACGGAATGTTGCTAAGAGAGTTCCTTACCGAGCCTGATTTAGCAAGCTATAGTGTTATAATGATTGACGAGGCTCACGAAAGAACATTGTCAACGGATATCCTGTTTGGGTTGATAAAAGATGTAGCTCATGCTCGACCACACCTCAACTTACTTATATCTAGCGCCACCCTTGATGCAGAGAAGTTCAGTGATTATTTTGACTGTGCTCCGATTTTTAAAATACCTGGAAGGCAATTTCCGGTTGAGATACACCATTCAAAAGCACCAATCTCAGATTACTTGGATGCAGCAGTAGTTACTGCACTTCAGATTCATGCAACTCAACCACAGAGTGATGGTGATATATTAATCTTTTTGACGGGGCAGGAGGAGATTGAAATAGCTGAGAATATTATTAATCGCCGAATAAGAGCTTTGGGAATGAAAATAGCTGAGTTGATAACCTGTCCAATATATGCAAACTTACCAACTGAACTACAAGCCAAGATATTTGAGCCTACTCCTGAAGGGGCTCGTAAAGTTGTCCTGGCTACAAATATAGCTGAGACATCGTTGACAATTGATGGGATCAAGTATGTTATTGATACAGGGTTTTGTAAGATCAATTGTTACAACCCTCGAACAGGAACTGAGTCATTGATGGTGGCTCCTATCTCGAAGGCATCTGCCAACCAACGTGCTGGTCGATCAGGACGAACAGGTCCTGGAAAGTGCTTCCGGTTATACACTGAACATAGCTACATGAATGATTTGGAAGATAACACAATTCCAGAAATACAAAGAAATAACCTTGCGAATGTCGTGCTCTTACTCAAGAGCATAGGGATTACCGACTTGCTGAACTTTGACTTCATGGATCCTCCACCAGCTGAAGCTCTACTTAAAGCCCTGGAACTGTTATTTGCACTTGGTTCCCTTGATAAGGATGGTAAGTTAACCAAAGTAGGTGAAAGAATGTCCGAGTTTCCTCTGGATCCAATGCTGTCCAAGATGATAGTTGCCTCTGATAAGTACAAGTGCTCAGCTGAGATAATAAGTATTGCTGCAATGCTTTCTATTGGGAATTCAATCTTCTATCGTCCAAAGGACAGACAAGTCCAAGCTGACAATGCGTGGATGAACTTTCATGTTGGCAATGTGGGAGATCATATTGCTTTGCTTAAGGTTTATAATTCCTGGAAGGAAACAAAATTTTCAACTCAGTGGTGCTATGAGAATTACATCCAGGTCAGAAGCATGAAAAAGGCTAGAGATATCCGAGATCAGTTAGAAGGTCGGCTTGAAAGGGTTGGAATTGATTTGACTTCAAATGTTAATGACTTGGAAGCTATTAAGAAGTCTATAATATCAGGATTTTTTCCCCACTCAGCAAGGCTACAGAAGAATGGAGCTTATCGAACTGTTAAACATCCCCAGACAGGTCACATTCATCCAAGCTCGGGTTTATCACAGGTACTTCCTAGATGGGTTGTCTACCATGAGCTGGTCCTGACAACTAAAGAGTACATGCGGCAGGTGACTGAATTGAAACCAGAATGGCTTGTAGAAGTAGCTCCCCACTAATATCAGTTGAAAGACGTTGAAGACTCAAGCTCGAAGAAAATGCCTCGTGGAATTGGCCTTGCATCTTCTAAATAGTTCTCTATTAGATTGCATCGATCTCTTGGTAATTCTGTTATGGTGTTCATATTGAGTGGATTATTGTATACGTTATAACTGTGTGCTTAAAGTTTTCAGTCTTCTAATGCTGAACATTTTTCTTCTTTCCTTTGTGTATGTCATTTCAATATCCTGTTGGACATTCTTTTTGCGGATGCAAGGCGAAGTACCAGAGATGTCTTTGGTAGGGACCGTGTTCCAAAAGCTGCGGGTGGTACTGGATTATATCTGAAAATGGTATGTTTACTGCAGATTTGTGTACGTCATTGAACCATTGCATAACATTCAAGAAAATCTTATTTAACTGCTCTGAAGATGATTGGCATTCTACAATCATTTGTTTTATTTACTTCTGATTTTTTTGTTTTAATAGATAGGAGTTGGTAGACTATTTAGTGGAAGAACTCAAAAATGTTGCTATTTGATTAAAGAAGAGGACACTTATTCAAGTACAGTTGTAACTAAAACTGATTCTCATGAATGGCGGATGATAACTTTCTCCCTTCCTCATAAGGTATAGATTTCGATCCAGCCTTGTCATATCCTAGATTGTGAGTTGTTTAGGAAAACATATAAAAGTGAATAATATTACTTAAATCATATCAGTACGTTTAAAGTAGTGACAACGAGTGCGAATTAATACTAATTGCGGACTACTTATAATAAAAATGGCTGACTAGTTGGATGTAATTAATGACTCGTGGAATCAGTCACTGATGCTTTGTGCACCGGGCTGCCCTTTTTGACTAGTTGGATGTATAATCATGTAAGAACTTTGATGCCAATTGATTGTAGGGAATCTGATCTTTTACTGATGCTCTGTGTAATTTTAGGCTCGGACTTTACCGTCAAATAAGTTGGGGCTTCATTTCTGTCCAGAAGATCCTTAACGACACCCTTCTTTGAGGAGCTTAAGCATGGCAATAACTTCTTGTTTTGAAAGTCAAGAATAAAATAAAGGATGTCCAAAATGGTGGTAGTAGCTGTGGAGTATCACTAAAATCTTCAGGGGTTCCGGTTAATCATGAAAAAGAAAGATTTTATGTTGAACATTCAGTAGCTGCAAGAAGATAAATCGGCCTAGTATATATTTGTTCATGCTAGCTACTAAAGATATTGAAGTGCAAACTACTTTTCTTGTCAAAACTTGAAGTGCAGACTGCTACTAAATTGCAGGAACAGCACTCGGCTGATAATGTATCTCGTGTTGCTTGCTGAAGCTTATCCTTTTAGTGGTGAGAACAAACTATCTTTTTATGTTTGGACTGAGGCATAGTTGTTGTTGTTGTTGTTGTCTACTTCATGCCCCCGGCTTGTCTGTTTCCTATTTTCTGAGCACATTCTAACTTTATGTTTTCTCTTTCCACACTTTTTCTCTTTATATGCTCAGTAATTACAACTTCCAAGGGGATGATAGAGTATAAACATGTTCTCGCCATTCATGGTTCATGCCGGTGTTGCAAAAGAAAAAATAGGAAGAGGTAGAATGATCCATGGCTCGTGGAATCCCTCTGTGGAACTCCGACGATTCTACCATCTTTTAGGTTCTTATCCACCAGACCATTCCACGGGCCGTGGGATGATATACGGATCTTGAAGTGACTTCGTGGAACTCAGGCTTTTTGAGAACTTCCAGGGTTGAGTTCACGAGGACCTTCCATGGCTCATAGAATGATCCACAGCTCACGAAACTCCCTCGTGAAACTCAGACATTATGCAGTCTCTTTAATCATGTTTCACGGACATAATCCACGGCTCGTGGATACCTGTCGTGGAACTTGGTACTAAAATTTTTAGGCTGGTTTTTATGCTAAGTGCGCGCTTAGTATTCATAAGTTCGAAATCTAAGGTATTATATTATCCCCCTTGGGATCATTCCTCCTCAATTGATGGCCAAGCTAGGGTAACCAACTCAACTAACTTTCCGTGAACTGAACTCCTCTATTGAGGTCATAACTGCTTGAAGGAAGACACCAGGCACAAATATGTAGTGGGAACTAAAACACTCAAACACAAAGCATATGTATTGAATCTGAAACAGAAAAAAGACTCTTACCTTTGGTATCTTTATCATGGGGAATGAACAATTGTGGATATCTAGCTTTCATATCCTCTTCGGCTTCCCAGGTAGCCTCTTCAACAAACTGATTTCTCCATAAAACATTTACTGGCGCAACATCTTTTGTTCTCAATTTGCGAACCTAACGATCAAGAATTGGAACCTCTTCATATGACATGGTCTCCTTCACCCCAACATTTTCTATAGGAACAATGAGTGAAGGGTCACCCATACACTACCTAAGAATGGAAATGTGGAACATTGGATGGGTTGTTTCTAACTTTGTTGGTAGCTCTAACTCATAAGCTACTTTACCAACTCTCTTCGAAATTCTATACAGACAAATATAGCAAGGACCGAGCTTCCATTTCTTTTCAAATCTCATGACATCCTTCATGGGTGAAACCTTCAAGTAAACCCAATCATCCACTTCAAATTTTA
This sequence comes from Solanum etuberosum, assembly GCA_029582245.1. Lineage (NCBI taxonomy): Eukaryota > Viridiplantae > Streptophyta > Magnoliopsida > Solanales > Solanaceae > Solanum > Solanum etuberosum. The sequence goes on along the minus strand of JAJONR010010811.1, from coordinate 18,049 downwards.
AGTCTCTGCACCTAACATCAGTATAGGACTTCTGACGGTTCTGGTCAGTCTTCAACCTTTCCTATATAATTTTAACCTTTTACATGGCTTGATGAACTAAGTGTGGCCTTATCAATCCCGTTTCACCTACTTCGAACCAACCAATCGGAGAATCTACACCTTCTCCCATAAAGAGTGTCATAAGGAGCCATCTAAATAGTGGAGTGGTAACTAGTATTGAACGCAAACTCTATGAGAGGAAAATGGTCATCCCAACTTCCCTTGAAATCAATGACACAAGCCCTCAACATATCTTCTAGAGTCTGTATAGTGCACTCTGCATGACCATTTGTCTGAGGATAAAAAGCGGTACTAAAGTTCACATTCAAACCCAAACCTTTCGGAAATGACTCCCAAAATTAAGCGACGAACTGAGCACCCCTATCTAAAATAATGGATAACGAAACTCCATGAAATCTGATTATCTCGTGGATGTACAATTTTGCATAGTCTTATGTTGAGTCTGTAGTGTTTACTAATAAGAAATGAGCTGACATGGTCATTCGATCTACAATTACCCAAATCGAGTAATGTTGTCGACGAGATTGCAGTAAGCAGTAATGAAGTCCATATTGATCATCTCCCATTTACACTCGGGGAGAGCTATAATTTTTCATCTCTCTTCTTAATTTGTGGATCAACTTTAGAATTTTCACTATTTATTTATCTTTTCTTCTGTCAAGCTAGACTTTTTCTTCAAATTTCAAGCTTTCTAGTGTCAATTAAGTATTTGAAGTAATGGAGTTTGAGTGCTTTTTTCTATTGTTGTTCATATCAATTCTGATGAAATTGTAAGTGCAACGAAGACTGGTAATCAACTTGTTTTTTTTTATTATTTGTGATTGGGTTAGGGTTCGGTGTCAATGAGACGGTTCGGTCGGTTATTTAAAAAAATTATATTATCCTAATTTTTTGAGTATTTTATAATGTATAATCAAAATTAGATTTTTTGAAACCATCCCAATCATATCGGTTTCTCTTCGGTATCGGTACGGTTCGGTTAATTTTTGATTTTTTTTTTACTTTTAAAGTATCACCTCAAAATATATTATTATTAAAATATTTATTCCGCAAGTATGTTTTTGAAGAAGCACTTTACTTCTTCATCAAGATGTCAATAATGTAAAATCTTGTTACCGTATTATTTGATCTTAAACATTTAATAGGAGTGCTTGCATAGGTTTTATCATATTGTTTGATGGAGTATCTATTATAGTATCTAGGACCTAGGTTATATTTATATTTGAATTTTTTTATAAAATATAAATATATATATATATATATATATAAAGCTGGATATAAAAAATCTGATGTGGCACCTCTCTGTGATCAGCATTCCTATTTATCTTTTATCTCCTTTTTATGACATTTTATATTTGTTTTCTATTTTTAAATTTATACTTTAAAAAACTGAAAGTGTTTAAATGCATTACCCAATTAATCACATTCCTTTAAAACATTTCTCAAATTAATATACATTTAAGTAAATGAAAGATGAAGAGACCAAAAGCTTTTCATTTTCCACAACAGTTTATATTTAGCCTATAAAATAGAAATATTTGATCATCCATAAACAACAACAATAGACTCCTTCGCCTCTTCTTCTTCACGTCAATCAATTTCTGAATATCACATTGTTTATGTACTTCTATTAACAATGTATTTCATCGATCTGATATTATATGTGTACTGCATCATCATCATGTCTCCATGAGCAATTCATAATGTCAACAGAGTTTTTCCTACTTCGTATTAGCGGGATTGCTCACATTAATACATAATTCTACTTTATCCAAAAAAAAAAGAGAAAGAGAGAGTATATTAGTGTAAGAAGAAGGGTCACGCAACAAGCGTACCTCTTCAAAATAAAAGACTTTTTGAAAGAATGTTGTACTATAATTTTCCTACAAAGAGATATTTGTTGGGAAAAAAATTCATTTGGTTGAGAAATTTATAAGAGTGGAGAGTGTTCAAAGGGCAAGAAGAATATTTGGAGAAAGAATCAATCTATTTATGAAATTCATATCAAATTAAGAGGAGAATAAGGAAGAATTATTTGAATAAAAAATTAATATATTTATGAAATTCATATCAAATTAGGAGGAGGATAATGAAAAATGTATTTTTTGATTTGAAAAGAGCCAAAATTAATGCTGACATTATTTCTTTCAACTTCTTTGTTCTACTAATTTTTTTCTTTTTTTATTTTTTTCTTAAGTATTTTCTTTTTTTTTTTCTTTTATGCATCTTTAGTTAAAATTAATATATAATTACACGATTATATATGATGTTAATCCATGAACATATATATATATATATGTGTGTGTGTGTGTTCGTTTCCTAATAGGATATATTATGATTACCCGCATGAAAAGGGTTTATTATGTAACATTAAATATCCAATATTTAGATTATTAGAATGTTGTATAAACGTATTGGGGACAAGATATCATGCAAATATTAGTTACAAGAAAGAAATCTAAAACTTATATTATATAATACCATGATAATATTTAATAGTTGGGATCATTTCATTTTATATGGCTGCTAAAATAATTTAAAATTTTAAATAAGTAAAAAAACAAAGATAGAATTTACTTTATAAAACGTTTTCAAAAATAAACTCAAATGTTAGAATTACATTTTATTTTTATATTTATTAATTGATAGGATTTCACCTCAAAGGAATTTGTTTTTTTTGTGTGTGTTAGATACAGTGGGTAAGTCCATTATTATTGAATTTATCAATGCTCTAATTTATTCATATAAACTTTTTAAAAAGCAAGCAAAAAACTATTAACGATATTTCCAATTAGCTATTAAAAAAATATATAGCTACTACTTGCTGGTGCAATATTTTAAACTATAAATAAAAAAATTAATTTTTTTCTATAGTTTTGTTTTTACCTCTTTCTTAATTTTAAAAACTGAAAATTTTACTTTACTATTTTCTTTTACCTTACTATTTTATATTTAAGATAGTCATATTTTGATTCTTTTCATCATCAATGCTATTAAATCTCGTTTCCTAGCATTTCTCAATCTCATCATTAATGCATGAATCACTCATTTTTCTTTCTTCGTGGTTTTTTAAATTTTTTTACCTAACTTAAGGAATTAACTATTATAATTTTATATGCATTTTATTTTAATTTTTTTTTAACAGAATTTAATTTATCATTTTAATTTTTTTAGATTATTTCTTCTGCTAAAAATCTATATCTGTAAATAATACTAAAGTTAAATGATAAAAAAAGTAAGGTGACATGTCTCATTGGACAGTATTATTATTTATCCCTTTTTCTCAGAATTTTACTTTTTTTTTAAAATTTTTGATTAAAAAAACTTGTAATTTTTATGATTTCTTTCCTCATTTTTTTTTATGTGATTATTTCTTTCCTCATTAATTATTGACATTTTTTTACATTTCTTCAAATCTATCCCTCTTCTTCTCTTTCTTTTATCTTCCTTAAACAAAAAATGAATATAATTTCCTCATTATTGTCATTTATTTTGTTTCCTTAAAATGTCTCTCTTGTCATTTTTCCCTAAATAAAATTATCTTAATATATCCACTATTAAAATTCCTTACATAATCATGAGTCTTAAATAAGGAAGAAAATCACATAATAATATAGAATGTTAATATCGATTGAATAATAATTTAACCATTTTCTCAAATTTTTATTTAGAATTCCTATAAAATTTCTTCACTTTGTTTGTCCAATTATTAAAATAATTATTATACAAGTATGGTGTTAATTTGCATTTAAATTATTATTTTACATTTTGTCTTTTCAAATTCAGTATTTGATGATCAATTTCATCAAATCTCTCTCCCTCTTTCTTTCATCTTCTTCCAAGTAAAAAATGTAAGTTTCCTCATTTGTTTCATTTCCTTAAATATCTCCCTTGGATTTAATACTATCATTCTCTCCTCTCTTTTTTTCTCTCTAAATAAATTTGTCTAACATACTCGACTATCAAAAAAATTTCTTATACAATTATGAGTTTTAAATAAGGGAGAAAATCACGTAAAATATTCTCATATTTTTATTTAGAAATCAAATAATATCTCTTCACTTCATTTTCAACCATTATAAGATATTATACAATTATGACCGTTTCTTTTTGTTAACATTATGATTGTTAAGTGCATTCAAATTATTATTTTATATTTTATCCTTTCAAATTCACTATCCGATGGTCAATTTACAATTATATATATATTATTTATAGTTCGTCGTTATCTAACAACAAATTTAAACAATATGATACAATAAAATTTATAGAAAAATTAAAACAAACATATATTTAAATTAACAATATAATATAACAGATAATAACCATCCAAATAAGGTGTAATATTTTAGAAAATACAACCAACCAACACATAAGTTCCAATAATAATTATTTATTAATTGTATGTATATTATAAAGTAATATTCATCTATTCACTAATAAATTTATAACCGCGCGAAGCGCGGCTATATTCACTAGTATATTTATATATTAAATTTAACATATTATTAATATATAAAATATATTTAGAAACATGTAAAGGTTATTCGGTTCGGTTTGAAATTTTTTCATATTTTTTATAAATTAAAAAGATCATTTCAATTGTTCGGAACGGTTATACACTTGAATAAAAGTCCTTACTTTTATTTTAAAATGATATAAATTGATTCGGTTAGGTTCAATTCGGTCGGTTTTTCATATTCTTTTGACACCCCTAGGTTCTTGAGTATGGTTTAGAACCTTGGAAGGTGGAGATGACCAAAATACTTATTGTTTAATAAATTAGATATATAAAAAAGTTATTGTGCTCATTAAATTAAGGGGAAAGGGTCTGATATACCTCTCAACTTTGTCATTTAGAGCTGATATACCTCTCGTTATGAGAGTGGTTCATCTATACTCTTACCGTTATACAAATGACTCACATATACCTCTACTGTTATAAAAGAAGCTCACATATACCCTTCATTTAATGGAGGTGAAAAAATTAGTTTTAAATTTATTTTTTTGACTTTAAATTTTAAATTTTTTTGTATAGGGGTATATATGATCCTTCTAGCAAAGTTCAAGGTTTTTTAAAATCTTTTTCACACATAAATTATTTTTTATTCTTTTTTTATTATCATTATTTGAGTTATTCTTTTTTTCCCTTTCATTCTTAAGTATAAAGAACAAAATTTAAAACTTATTTTTTTGCGGCTATATTGTAATTTAATTTTTGTATTTATAAATAAATAAATTAGGGCATCTATAATAAATTTTGCTAGAAAATTAGTGAAACATAAATAAATTGAACCATCAAAATAATAAATTTAAATTAGTCGTTGAAACAAAAAAGTCAAAGAAAAATACGTGTGAGGCAAAATGAAATATACCCCATATGGATTATATTTTTTTCAAGAAAATAATTTAAAAAATAAATTAAAATTAATTTTTTTCATCTTTCGTTAGAGGAAAAGGATATATGTGAGTCATTTGTATAATAGTAGGGGTATATATGTGTCACTTTCATAACGAGGGTATATCAGCTCTAAATAGCAAAATTGAGGGGTATATCAGACTTTTTTCCTTAAATTAATGATATAGATGTAATGTGACTTATTTTCTTTGACGTGGATATGGTGTGTCATTCGAGTGAGGTATACACTAGGGTGTGTATTATTTGAATTAAACCGAATAACCAAACAAAATTAAATCGAGTTCTAATTATTGTTTATTTGGTTTGGTTTTGGATTAATAATTTTATTTGTTTGGTGTTTTGTTTGATTTCGGGTTTGTCCCGTTTTAGTTATTTTCTTTCATTATGATTTAATTTATATTTTATGTTTGGACATCTATAATTGATATACTTTTAAGTATTGTGTTTTACGTTTTACTTGTGATTTATATTAGAAAATATATTTAAGAGATTCAATGTTATTACTCCTCCTTGTATATGTGTATATATTTTTTCAAATTACAAATATAACTTTGATTATGTTTCTAATTATTGACATAACCGAATAATCAAATCGAAAAAAACAAACCAAATTTATGTCGGTAATTTTGGTTTGAATTGGGTTACACTTCTTCAAAACCAAAAACCAGAAAATTCAAACTGAATAGTACAAAATCAAACCGAAAAATCGAATGCACACCCCTAGTATACACGGTGACAAAATGACTTAAAATTCGTATATTATTCGAGTATAAATGACTAGTTGAAACTTGGTGAAGTAGAAGAGTCCAAGTAAAAAAAAAAAATACTGGTAATTAGTGGTTTGCTTTCTCATTGTTCTCTTTTTTGGGGTTCAACAGTTAAGGGCGGGAAGCTAACTTCTCTAAACCGCCGGCGAGGAAGAAAGGGAGAGAGCGAACGGAGAAGAGAATGAAGTTCGCTGTAAAGGCATGGAGCAACGGCAAAGCTCGAGCTGGGGTTCTTCAGCTAGGAAGCTGTCCTCACAATATTGAGACACCTGCTCTTCTCCTCACAACTCGCAAAGGCTTGCCTGTTTACATCCCTCCTGATCACCTCCCTTCCCTCCCTTCCCCGGATTCTAACCTCCTCCATTTCAGTCCTCTTCACTTGTAAGTTTTCCTTGCTTATCTCTATGTTTTTTACTTTTTCTCTTGTTATTATTTTGCTACTTGTCTGAATCCATTGGGTTGCACATAAGGTGTTTGTTATTATGTCCATGCTGTAAATTTGCTAATATTAAGGTAAAGCTATGTAATATACTGGTGCTCTTTCCAAAGGTGAACCCAGGATTTGAAGATTCCTGATACACCAATATTATCTTAATTTAGGCATTAATGAAACTTTCAATGACAATTAATGAATAATGTCGTATTGGATTGATCACTAATGGCTTGAACAATATTGAAAATATTAAATACAAATATATAGAGCAAATAATGGTCAAGTTTGTTCGTTCGTTCTACTGAATGATCAAGAGTTTGAATTCCTTATCTAGCAATTTTAATGTTATAAATAAGCCCCCTTTAAATTCAAAGCTTATAATAAAAACAATAAAATGGGGTTCTATCTGGGATCAAACCCTGTTCGCGTGGGCGGGTGTGTTGGCTTGTACCAATGGTACCAAGTGCCCTTCAATGGTTTCCATGGGGGCACTGTTACTTATATGTAATTTCTGCCAGTTTCTCAAGATAGATATACATATACATATACATATACATATACATGATTTTTTCCAAAGTTAACCTGTGCACGTGCACCCCACCTATACATGTGGGTCCGTCTCTGGCTCTTTCTCTTATTTCTTCAGCAGAAATATTAAAAAAAAGTATTACCTCTCTATTTGTTGTAGTATTAGATAATGTGATTCATAGTCAGAGTTTCAAGTGCAGTTATTATTCAATTATAATAATAGTTTCTAAATACCTAGCCCCAGGAAACGATTTAGCCCGCTGAACATCATTTGGATGGCTTCGGATTATTTGTGTGATTTCATATGCCTTTGACGGGCTTTGAATCAAAGAATCCATCATGTATATGAGGGTTTCACTAAATACAAACCTTATAAAATATAGTGTCCCGTGTTGAAGATCAACATAAATAAGTTAAAAGGTCTATTCTAAGAAAAGAGTGTTGGTCTTTTAACCGTATAACCTTTTTTGCTGTACAATGGAAAATAGTAAATAAATTTCCTAAGATCCTTCAGAAGCTGTATGAGCTCCATTTTGTTGATTGAATCTTTACATACTAGCAAATCATCATCATGCTTGTAATATTCATTTGCTAGAAAATTTGCTCGTAGAATCAGTTAAACCAATCTCTAGGAGATTTTTCATTTCGTACAAGGCTTTCTTTATTCTGCATACCTTTCCTTGACTTTTTTTAGTACCTTAACCAGGAGGAATCTCCATGTACACCTCTTTTTCCAAGTCTTCGTGAATAAAGACATTCTTCACATCAAACTGTTGTGCCTACTTAAGATTAGCTGCATCTGACAAAAGAATTCAAATAGTGTTTATTTTTGCAACAAGAGAAAATGTCTCTTGATAATCCACTCCATAAGTCTGAGTAGTGTTTATTTTTGCAACAAGAGAAAATATTTCTTGATAATCTACTCCATAAGTCTGAGTGAATCCCTTAGTCACCAATCTTGCTTTGAATCTTTTGCAACCAACCAACTTCTTGTCTGGTGTTGATGTGAAAAGTTCCCAAGACTCATTCTTTGATAAGACCTTTATTTCTTCAATCATAATTTGCTTCCATTTAGAATCTGCAAAAGCGTTCCTCCAATTATGGGGAATATAGATAGAAGAAATAGACAAGGCAAAGGCTCCATAGAAGGGAGTCAAAGATTAAATTATTTTTTTGAGACTAAGGTAACTTTGTATTCAAACAAAAAATCTATCATCCAAAAAAAGATGAATTGGAAACTTTCATTCCACATAGTGGTGAGCACACCCCCATTTGGGTACTTTTACAAGTTCCCTATAAAATCTACTAAATGTCTAAATCTACTGTCTCCCCTACCAATTCTTGTTTACACCAAAAAAAATAGAAGGCTTATACTTCTGTATTTGATTCTCTGATCTTCAAAACACCTATCATTCCTTTCTCTCCACAATGTCCACCATATACAAGTTGGTATAGTCTTCCACCAATCTTCTTCTCTCCCTCTTTTGCCATCTCCCGACAACTATTCATCAACTCCAAGGTTGTCTTGGGCATCACCCAGCTAACTCCTAATATGCACAGGAAACTATTCCATAGGCTTGTGGCAGTATTGCAATGGAGAAACAAATGACTATTGACTTTTACTTCCTGCTCATACATAAAACATCTAGAACATATCTTCCATCAATATATTGAGCCTTCTGCGCTTTATCCAACAATGCCTTGCTAATGGACAGTCCCTCTGTATCTTCTCCAGTATTCTCATCCTTTTTTTTTCATTTTGTTTGTACTGATTAGTAGCCAAAACATCATTCGCTTCCTCAATTTCATCATCCGTCAGAGTATCTTTAGTAATTCCATCTTTCATCCTCTTAGTACTTCGATGTAGAAATTCACTTTCATTCTTTGGAAGTTGTTGTCTATCAGGATTCTTTTTAGCCTTATTCATTCTTAGTTATCAGACAAGCAACACACACACACAATGAAGGATATCCAACAATTCAAAACCAGCAATTTTAAATCGATTTAAGCATAAAGAAGAGGAGTTGCAGAACCTTGCTTGCTTTATAGCTCGAGGAAAAACAGAACCTATTTGCCTCACTGTAGTCTTCCAAGTTCCAGCTGTCACTATGCTTCTGGATTAGTCCATCAAATTGCCGCTAGATCTGTCAGAGCTTATTTCTTGAGAAAGAAGCAGTGGAGTACAGTTCCTTGTTTGGTCAATGCAATCTGGATGACCCAGATCTGTGCAATTCAGAGTTGAAGCTGAAATATTATCCCAATTAAGCTCTGATCTACCAAATATCATCTAGCAATGAAATCGATAGGTGAATCGCAAGAGATTTTAATATTAGGTTTTGGACATTGAGTGAAAGAAAAGGCAGGTGGAGCTCTTAGTGTGAGTTTGAACTGTAATCTCACGAAGTCGGTTAATTCTGCTCAAAGTTGGCTGCTAGAATCATTGATTTGGATGATTAAATGCTAAGGAGTAGGAAATCCTAAACCCCTATTTCTAGAGAGAGAGAGAGAGAGAGTCTCCGCTCGGCCCCTAATGTATCTAACTGAAAACTTGGATTTCTTTCTATTAAAATCACTTCTAGGTGTAGTTCTAATGCCTGCTTTTCTCTTTATGGGGCACAGCATCATCATTTGGTAAAAGTTGACATTCTTGTTCTTCCTGTTCTTGTATGTTATACAACACATACGTTTTCCTCTTGTAATAGGAGCTGAAGCGTTTAACCTTTTAGATGAGGTGATTCACACAACTCAGCTTTGTCTAATTTCCTTTTTCTAGCTTGGAAGGCATTTCCCTGAAAGCAATCTCAAACATTGGAGGTCTGCACCCATTGCTTGGGTTACATGATCATATAATGGTAGCTGTGCCAAGGGATTCTATCATATCTATTCCAGACCATGACAGTACTAACAGGATTGGAGCTTCCTTTGAAACTCCTTGTGGTCGTATGTTGGTAATTTGTTTATTCTTTTCTTTCTTATTTATGTTTATAATTATAATTAGACCACCTTCTTGTTTTAGTGCCACCACCCCAGTTACGATCCATTTTCTTGTATTTTTCCTCCCATCAAGTTTATTTGTTCAATGAAAATCTTCTTTGCCTTGCTTGGCAGATTAAGCCTGCGGATTACATGGAAATGATTTCATCAATGAGGCCAAATTTATGGGCCACTTTAGCTGATGAAGTTCCTGCTTGGGCTTCTGAAAAGAGGAACAAAGCCTCTGTTGAACGTACATTAAAATGGCTTGATGAATGCATCACTTCAAACTCGGTAGGCATGTCATACTGTCTATTTATCTATTCTCTGCTTTGTTAGCACTGTGTATGTAAATATGCTTAATTACAAGCCTGAGTTTGATGTCATATGCAATGTGAAAAGCATGCAGAGATGCCTATATAGGCTTGTCTGTGGAACTTCTATTGCTGGTTGAACACCACTTCATGGCAAGAAGCAATAACTCAAGAGTTCCATTTCTGTAAAGTACCTAAAGTGGAGGTACATTTATTACAACATTTCCATAATCTGGACATAGGACAGCACAATGTACTCATCATTGTATAGATGATTTTTTTTTATTTTAAAAAAAGGGAACTAATTTGATTTGTCGTTCAAAGTCGTTAACCTTTCTGTTCTTTCTAATGAGATCATGCAGGCCGTTCCTCTTTTTCTTTTTACTTCTTTTTTAACCTTTTGTTCTGTGTCATCTTTGCTGACTTTTGTCACACTTAATTGGTTGGTCGTTGTAGTGGAGATATTTATGACCTAGATAACAACATGCCATATTAAAACTGAAAATATGAGTTGGATGAAAAGTTCAATCCATAATTTGAGTGGCATATAAATAACTTAGGAAGCTAATGCACTTAAAGTTGTTTCTAGAAAATTTTGATTGGGTAGTAGTGTTAACGGCTTAACCTCTCAAAGTGTTGAATATTATTTCAGGGTTTAGTAAAATTAGTTGATCAGACCAGGATAAAAACAATACTAAATAATTAAGCTATGCTGTGCTGATAAACCTCAAAATATTATTTCCTAAACTAGTTTCTTAATCATAGGTAAATGCTGTAATGAAACCAACTCTGCTGATTCCTTTTTCCTTTGATTGTTTTCTATCTGTTTATGGGAAAAGAAGGAAATTTGAATTAGCAAGAACTTAGCAGTTAACGCTATCAACATGTTCTAATTTCTCATTATAGAACGAGGTCAACATAGGAAAAGAGAAGGCCCTTTCATGGTGTGATCAAAGTTAAATCAAGTTATAAAGTAAGGGATTGAGTTCAAATAAATGAAATATCATTAATTGCATGTTATGTTTTCATTTGAAAACTAGTGTGTGCGTATCTCAAGTTCTTTAAATTTATTTTCGTTGATCAAATCATAAGTTTGAAGATATGACTCTTGATTTACTCCTCTCAGGCATTGAAGAAAATACATTTAGGACAATCTTGTAAGCTATCTCTTTGGATGTTTTTTATGATTGAGTTTTGAGTAAATGAAATATCATCAATTGCATGTTATGTTTTCATCTGAAAACTAGTGTGTGTAGGTATCTTAAGTTCTTAAATCTTAGCTTTGTTTTCATTGATCAAATCATAATTTCAAAGAAACGACTCTTGACTAACATTTTTAAATCATTGAAGAAACAAGTATTTATCAATTCATAATTTTAGAGAAATGAATCTTGGCTTACTCCTCTAAAACATTGAGAAAATTCATATTAGTTTAATTTTGCATTTTGTCTTTTTGGATATCTCTAGGTTTTCAACCATACAGGACGTACTTCCTTTTCCCCTGAGTTGATTTTCAATAGCTAAATGCCTATATCTTGTATCATTGTAATATTGTTATTGAGTTCTGTTTTTTTGCCTTTCCAGTCTTTCGTTCAATTGAACTTTATAAGTTCATTTTATCCAATTGAGTAACTAGTCACAAAAACCGTTTCTGAGATATATTTTGTTTCTTTGCTATTGTTTGTTTTCTTGGAAGAGGGGTCCTGAATATATTCGTCATGCCTTAGAGAGCAGATCAAATTTGAGAATCTTCCTTAAAATTGTGAAGAGATGTATTGGTTATTTGATGAACACGAAACATATCTGTTTATAGGTGCCAAATACAATATACATACAATATTTCAAAGCAGTTTTCAGAATAGTATCACTGAAACAATTGATGGGTTAATTTTGGTGAAAAAAATATTGTCACCTTGATATCGCTAGAGAAGTTTTCTGGAATAGTATCTGGAGAATAGCCAAATGTTGGCTGGAATAACTTTAAACACTCTCATGCATCCTGATTCCTGAATAATGACAATGGTTTATATCAACACTTAGAACCTAGCATATGCACTATTGACACCTTTCTTCAAGTTTTAACATGCCAAGACTATTTAAAATATTCAAGTTATATTTTCTGACATCCTGATCTCGAAATTGACTTTCCTCCTATCTATTTCATGATTTGCTTTCCAATGCAACTCAAGAACCAAGTACCAAACTAAGAGAAATCAGTACATACACTCAAATAAAATTCAAATATAATTTAAGGACTTACATATAAGAAGAATTTACTCTCTCACAAAGAAAATCATGTGCCAACCGAGGTCGTACCATATGTTTGCCCGTAGTGTAAGACTTGACTAATCTAAGCCTGCCAAATCTAGGATCAAGTTGGACTTCATAGGTTGTAATGTAGTCAAAGGGATGGGTAGAATATATTTAGGGAAATAGTGACTCAACCCTCCTAAGCTTCCCTTCTTCCCATGCCGTGTAATTTCATATTGGACTTAATACTATAAGGGGTAGGGCTGTAGGGTACTAATCTATTGGACTTAATTAGTAATCAGCACATTTGATTCATGTAGAGTTGAATATAAGGTACAAACATTTGGATTTTCAAAATCCGAAGTCCAATTCATAATCCAAACCAAATATCTAAAAAGTTTGGATTTTGGTTTGAATTCTAGGTTAACCCAAACTATGCCCACCTACTACACATTTAGTAAAAAATTTCAATGAAGTGAATGGCACTTCTTGTAGCAGTGTATCTGCCTTGCTGGTCATTACGTATTGCACTTTTCTTGCAATATGTTTTAGGAGGGTAGTTTGTCTGTTGCCTTGGTCACCGACAACATACCCAGCGAAATTCTACATGTTGGGTTTGGGGAGGGTAGAGTGTACGCAGACCATACCCCTACCTTGTGGAGGCTGAGAGGCTGTTTTCAGAGGACCCTCGGCTCGAGTATAACATATCAAAGTAGGTATGAAAAATGGAAAACGACAGTGAAGAAAACAAAGTAACTAATAAGGAAACAATAACAACCACAAAATAGTGCGATAACCTTAACACAAAAAACAACAGATGAGTGTGATGCCTTGGTCATGTATATATATTGATAGAATGTAGTCAATGCCATCTTGCTAACGAGGTACATTCATTCTTCCTGTTTGTTCCTTCTCCTATTTCTTTTTCTCTCTTTTTTTTTCAAAAAAAAAAAAAACAATTAATTCCTGGTGTTGTTAACCCTACCAAGTATATTGCTACATAATCTCATCAAAAAGTGTTATAACGGCTGAAGCGTAGACAGATGGAGCAGTGCTTGGATCCGTTGTTGGAGGCTCTAGGGTGGAGCAGCGCCGAAGTTGTGCTCAAGAAGTTGCTAGGAGGAATGTAGAAGGTTTGTTTACTCTCTTCAAAGTCATATACTTCCTTGCCACTATATTGGTGATTGCAACTGAAATCCAATCTGATGAGTAACAGCAAAGTCTAGTCCAAAAAACACTTAGGGAATGTGATATTTGTAAGTGAAATCCTCTTAACTACTAAATAAATCAATTAGAATTTCTATTATCAAAAGTATTAGGCTTTTCCTGTGACATGACTAAGATGATGTCCAACGGTGTTGGAGAAAAGTTCTTTTGTTTCATAAGTATCTTTATATCTGAAAATATCTTGCCCTCACTGATGAACTTCCTTTTACTTAAGTTCCTTTCATGGAAAAGACTTTTTGACAGAATTAAGTCAAAGCATCTACCAGAGAGGGGATCTTGGTCCATTTTGATCTGCCATCTTTTGCAAGTGATTCTGTTGTTGTTAGTTTTTAAACAAAGGAACTAGGGAAATAACAGAGAGAAAAATACTCTGAAAAAAATATTGCAATGTGGTCAAAGGAAATTGTTTTATCAAATAACTCAGAGACATACATCTATAGCTGCAAATCCTAACTAAAAAATAGAAAAATATGCTAATGACTTATCTGCAAAATCAAATCACAAAAAGTAGGAAACTAATTCCTAAATTCACTTAACATAAAAATAATTTAAAATCCTAAAAGTTAGCTACCGATAGATTTACTGCAAATATTTTAGAGATAATTCAGTTATTTATTTTATTTTTGCAATATCTAAAACATATTTTCAACCGTTGTGCTGAAGTTTACTTTAGTTAAATATTCAAATGCCTTATAGCTATGTATTTGTTTGTTTGGTCTCTTGAAAATATCTTATTAATTTCAGAATGAGTTCAATGCAGGTTTTTGGATTGGGGGATTTGGATTAGGGGAGAGCATGGAAGAGCGTAACCCCCTCCTTAATGCTGTTATGGTATGATTCTATCATGATATTTCTGCTTTGTTCTTTTTCTTTTAGCAGGAAATACTTTTGCTTCTACAGAAGTCTTGAAATGAATATGGAAGGCAAGACAGGCCCATCACTGTTGTTGAACTTACATAATGAGCATAAAGACAAGAATCAGATCATAAGATATCTTGATAAGCAATTTTCTTTAGGTCTATTCCCCTTAAACTTATCAAGAGATCTGTTGTTTCCAACTTCGGAACTTCATAGATAACGGACCCTCCCTTCTACCTTTCTCCACTTAAATACTAGGGTTCACCAGCAGAATTCAAACTCATCATGTGTTTCTACTGCCTATCACATATTTCGTGCTCTATTACTTTTGCCATTGAACCAAACCCTTGGGTACTATTCCCCCATAAACTTTTAGGAGCTCTTTTGAATACTTAGCACCTTATGTAATGTAAAATGTAAACTGAACTCAGTTTGACTCAAATGCCACATGAGGATTATATTTTTATCAGGTTTTTAGTGTATTTGAAGGTTCATATCAATAGTTTTACCTATGTCATGTCTCTTGAATCGGGTATGTATAGCCAAAGTGAAGAGTCCATAACATGGATTTTTTAAATATAAGTTGGGGACTGTCTATGGTCCTGCATTGTTGGAGTAGTTTGGTGCTGGTGCTTCAAGTGCCAATTTGCAGTACATGTCAAATAGTTGTAGGTGGTTGTGTTGTGTAAAATTTCCTTTATGATCTCCTCGGGTCCATAAGTTGCTAATCATCTTCATTCAGTGTCTTCACTTGAAGGTCAATGTTCGTGCTAACTTTATATTTTCATTTTTATTACAGCCTTAAAGTTGACAATAAATGTTAGTTTCGGACAAATGGGCTTCTCCAAGTTATGTTTATGTGTGTGTGGGTGGTGGGGGGTGGGGGGGGGGGGGAGCGGGGTCCTTAATGTCTTTGGTAGAGTGTAAAATTTTGTACTAGTTTGCATACAGTGGAAAACTCAAGCTTATGATGTTACTGGTTGCAGGATAGTTTACCTGAAGAAAAGCCACGTCTCATAAGTGGCCTTGGACTACCAGGCAAGATGCTTCTGTCACTCTTTCAATGCTGCACTCACAGAAACATATTTGCATATAAATGCATGTCAACATAGTGATTGATATTGTGTTTGAAAAAGAGAGGAGTTTGTTTGTTATAGCTACTTAGTAGTATAAAGAAACAACTTCAGTATCCACCAGATTCAACCCACTTGCTTTCTCACTGTGAAAACTGTTGGATATTTGAGTTAATAATTGTATTCTTCTTGTGGCTGAGTGGATTTACTTGTTTTCTCTACAGAAGAGGTCTTGCAAGGTGTTGCTGCAGGTGTTGATTTATTTGATTCCACGTAAGTGCTAGCTCAGGATATTGGTGTCTCCTTTCCTCTATATCTGAATCTCTTATAGCGCAATTGTGACATTGGATTTATTTTTTTCCAGTTACATCTATGATCTCACACTAGGGGGCTTTGCTCTCACCTTTCCGCTTGAAAGCATAGAGAAGCAAGTTACTAAATATCAACCAAATAGTAATTCAGGATATGATGGCACAAAGATAAATTTGAAATCAACAATGTATAGGTAAGTCATGTTCATCCTTCAAACTTCTTGTGATACTCACTATCACTGAAATTTGCAACATACTGGCATACCTACAATTGCACTCGATGTTCTTATAGAAAGTGATATTATGTAATCTTGCTATGTCCCTCAATAAACTTAGCTTGGGGCATTTCTGGGGTGGGCTATTCTGGCACAATACTGAGATGAAGTTCACTGATAATGCAATTTGTGTCCTCCCTCTCCATCTGTTCTCGCAGGAAGGATACATCTCCTATCGTCGATAATTGCAAGTGTTATACATGCCAAAATCATACAAAAGCTTACATCAATCACCTTCTCAATGTCCATGAGATGCTGGCACATATTCTGCTGGAAATGTATGAAGCTCTCTGACTTGTTCTCTGGCTCTGTTGTCATTCTTCATGATACCTAATGTTAGCTTGTCTTTCATTTCCCAGGCATAACACACATCATTTTCTGGGATTCTTCCGCTCTATCAGAGAGGCGATTCACGAAGGAAAATTCGAGCAATTTCGACAGAAATTCATAGGAAGTAGGCACGAACATCTCTTTTCTGCTGCTTTAAGCGTCTAACTTGATATTTCTGTGCAAGATTAGATTTAAAGCACAGCTTTAAGAGAAAAATACTGGTTTTTCATTGACATCTTTTCATATGCCCAGACTGCTGTGCTTTTTTACTTAGCTATTTAACTGCATGAAGTTAATTTTACATTTTAAAATGATAATAGATTAAAATAAACAACTACACTATGAGTTTTTGGTACAGAGGAAAACAAATTCACATTTGGTTGGTCAAAATATTTTTTCTAAGTAAAAATTAAACAGAACAACTTCTCTAATGAGAGTAAGTAAAATAGTTTCATAAGTGGCATTTCAAGTTTATCATCTCTTTTCCACCCTTAAGCCTTAATGCCCCTAACATCCACTCCCGACCCTTGCTCGTCACCTTACTCTCACCCATAGTACTTTTCTAGATTACATATAAATGTTTTAGAGGCAGTTATTTCTTACCAACAAAACATAAAAGATAATAAGAATAAGTTTTTTTTCTTGGAGAAAAGTATTTTCCTTCGTACCAAACACATTTTTTCCTCATTTCTTAGATTTCTTATTATTTTACTTCTTTTTTCAGAAAAAAAGTGTTTACGGGGTGGCATCTATCAGTTTTTTTTTAAAAATAATATTTTTTTTACTCTTTCCTAGGAGTTTTCACCGTGTTTGTTTCTCTTGATGACTTGAACCCATAATTCTAGAATTAGAGGTGAAGGGTGCTTATCATCTGAGCGACCCCTCTTGTCATCTTATTATTTTAATTGATTTCACATCTAACAACTATCTATTGTTTGTCTCTACTTTTAAAGACTTGATGTGCTAATGTGATGTTCAAAGTCTTTTAAAAGGAAAAGTACTCCACAACTTTGCAATGTAGAGTTGATATAGAAAAATAATAAACAGAAGCGTGGATACATACAAATCTGTCGGTTGGGATAAAAATCATATAACTTTTGTTTAAAAAGTATCATATTTACCTTCTTTTTTGTGTGAATAGACCCATATTTAATGAATTAAAAATGTTGTTTTTGGTTCCAGTAATGTCACATGATTTTTAAAAATTATATCACTCATTTTTTTTACCCCT
>JAJONR010010810.1:0-21343 GCA_029582245.1 Solanum etuberosum | reverse complement strand
TATATATATATATATATATATATATATAAATTTTAAAAATCTTTTTTCTTTCTTAAATTTCTTTTTCAATTCAACACTGTCGCATAAAAATAATTTCATATTAAATAACATGTCTTATGTTTATTTATTTATTTTTAACTTGGTGTAAATACCGTATCATAACCCAGGCTCAAATACGTACCAAGGTACATATTGTCCACTTTGGTTTGATTACTCCAGTCTCCAAGATTCTTAAGGATTTGAGAAGTAACAATTTTGTCTCAATAGCTGAATTATGAACTCACCCTTGCAAGACTCATAATCATCACACCCCAAATATATGGTTGAATCATGTCTGACACTTAATATCTCAACTTGACAAAGAGAATTTAATTTCTTAAATTTTTTATTCTGTAATGATTCTAGCATTGTTTATCGAGAAATTCACTATTTTGGTTATCAGTAAAATTTGTACAAAGGGGTTAAAGGTAAATAGGTTGAGATTGATCAAGTTTGTTTCCTCTAGGCTAGAACATCAAGGTGATTTCCAAATACAAAGAATATAATCTACTAGAATGGAAAGCAAGATTTGAGTGAGGAGACGGCCAAAAGCGTAAGGGAAGAAGATCAAAATATTAATATGTTTTTTCTTGGGGTTTTTCTTATTCTCTCAAGAGACTCATTTTATAAGCCATAATAAAAGTTGAATCGTCACCTTTATGTGAAATGATTACACACTTATCAATCTAATGACTATCTTATAGCATGTACCTATGCTCTAACTCTTCTCCGACCTAAAGATGATTGTGGTAGGTGGGCGCAGTGGTGAATGAAATTAGACCCCTATCAAGCAAGAAGGAAGCGGCTCTTCCTAGGGTGAAGCCCGTCTATAGTACTCGTTCGTGTGACAATTTGACATAAGCGGGTGCCGAAGCACATTTCGTCCGGTTCCTCCCCATTTATCTTAATCGAGGCAGAAACTTGCTTAATTATATGTCCAATCATCTTTGCTTAATTATATTTACAAAAATTATACATAAGATTCTTGTTAAACCTAGCTAATTCCAAAAAGAAAATGTGTGTGATAATTTGAATAGGTGAAACCACATATGCTTGTATTTGCGTTTGGGAGAAATAAGTTTTTAGTGTTGTTGCAATTCATGGGTAGTCATACTCACCGTCCCTTAATAATTTGGTGTAACATCCCAAAAATTATTAAGCTAAGACCCGATCTATTCTTCATTTGCGTATAAGGTTGCGTATAAGGTTGTCCCTAAATTCTATTTTTAAATTTTTAATAGATTTGGACATGAATTAAGGTCACAAGAATCCCCTAGCACAAAGTTGAATTGAAAGTTTCCTTACCGATTAAGTTTTGATATAACATTCTACTTAGGTCAACTTCAAACGATCATATAATGAATTAGGTGGCCCATAACCTATCAAGTTAAAGGTCTACGAGTCTTCTTTCCAATGGTACCAAGTTTGCCTCATTTCGAGTTTGAAGTAAAAAATTATGACCATTTTACCAGAGACTACTACAACAGAGTTTTCTGAGTCAATGACCTACGAATCAGTTCAACGAGTTGTAGAAAGAGCTACGACCCGTACTGTTGACTCATGGAAAAAGTACTGAAAGTCAAATTCTTGAGTCCAATTCCTACGGACCCATCTATGGGTCGTAGTTTGAGCCCGTAGAATAAACTTTTTAGCCTTAAAACTTTAATACGAATTCACAGATGGGATCTACGGTCCCTAGATCAAACCATGAACCGCATATGACCCAGTGGAAGGTTTTTGACAACTTTTTAAGTGAGGCTTCTTTTGTCTTTTCCCACTTTTCCTAAGCCCAAGCCATGAAGTTTTAAATTCAATTAGGGCAATATATTCCACCCACTACTCAATATTCTTTTATTTCTACGCTCTCAACTCCCTAACTCCAAAAGGAAACCGCAAGGAAGGCAAAAACTAAGCTTTCAAGGCTTCCAAGTTCCAAACTAGTTTTTCTTCAAGATTCTTCAAGAACCTTGTTCTTCCAAGTATGTAAGGCTACTCATAGTAATGAAATAGTTTGTCCTCACGTCCTACATCTCAATTCAGTCAGTAAAACATTATGTTTAGAGTTTTATCCGCAATTTTCTTGAAATTCGAATTCAGTTGTGTTTCTTATTCCGAGTTTCAATTCCTTAATCGTTGAGATTTTGATTTCTATTATGCATATTGAATTCTAAATTGTTGTTCATGGTTCGTATCACATAAATCCTTTTTATTTTTATTTTTATAAAAGTCGTATTTATAAAGATTATTATATGTGATTTCTTATACATCAATTTCAGACTTGAAAGGTGAGTCTAGAAGTATACATTATAAATGCATGTTTTGAAAAGAGTTTTTAAAGAAAAGATACGAATGGTTTCATATGTACTATTTGATAATTGAGAAAAAAAAGTATAATTAATTTTCTGAAAAATACTTCAGTAAAGAAAAGTTAAAGTAATGTAAAGTAAATTTTCTCAGAGGATTATTGAGCATATTGATATTGATCGTTTTGGGAGTAGTATCGAGGATCGAATTGGGTAAAAGTCTATTTTTAACTCGAAACTCCATAAAACTACGTAGCCAACATATGATAGGATCGTACCAACTTTTTGGGCGACTCCTCACTGCCTCAACAAGGCTTATTGAATGGATCCATAGTTATAGTTAGCATCCTATACCCCGGTAAAGTATAGGATGACCCTTGCAACATGGGTGAAATGTTGTATCATCGCTAGGTTCATAGTGATGGTTGTCGGTTATAGGAATTCCCCACATAATAAAGTTTTCTATTCTCATATTATTTTATTTCATATCTTATTGTAAAGTACAAATGATTTTTAGTACTTGTTCGTATATTAGTTTACTTGATATATATTCAGTCATCAGTTCAGTTATTATTTTATTCAGCCATATTATATACTTGTACATTCAATGTACTGATGTCATTCGATCTGCATCTTTTTATGATGCAGATTCAGGTATTTAGGATCATCAACAGACGTTCCGTTGAGATCACTTCATCTATTCGTCAGCTTCTGGTGAGACCTCCTTGCTTTCAGAGGATTCCATTTTTTTTTATAGAAGTAGGGTTTTAAGGTGTCGTGGATTTTTGTCCCAACACCAATCTTTAGATAGTAGAGGCTTTATGGACAGGTAGAGTTAGACGGTTTCCAATATTTTTCTCAGATGTTTTATCAACCACTTACTATTTATATTAAGTATTTTCAGATGTTACTCTAAAAGTTCTTTAAATTTTTAAAAGCTCATCTATTAAAGCTTTCGCATATCTTATTGACTCATATGTACCATAGTTAGATATGTCAAGGAATCGTTGGGACCGGCAATGATTTTGAAAGTCGGCCACATAAATCCTAGATGAGGTTGTCCTATAATAATATTAGGAGAGGTAATAGCTCTGATATCACCTACCACAACCTAGAGGCCCCACTTTAGACTGACCCCTCAAGGCTAGCTCGAGTTTGTCCCTTTGAGAACTAGCTACATAACTAAAAAAAAAACGGCTCAACCTTTAAATTCTAAACTCACTTATATATGATCTTTCTATTTTTTTTCCTTTCATTTCGATATCGGATTTAATTAAGATAAATTTTATAGAGAACTCTTTTACAATTTAACCATTAGCGATAATCCATTAACTTTTACAGATTGTGAACAAATTAATTCCGTAACGCCTAACTCATACAGGAAGAAGAAAACCCCTTCCTTAATTAGCTTCGAATTATGATTTTGTCTTTGAGAACGTGACCATAATATCAACGTTTTCTGTTAATTTATTCCAAGCACCAATAGCCAGTACTACTTATTATATATAATATATGGTTCTAGAAAAGATAAGGTAGATAAAGACAGTTACTTGTTGACTGCTTAGCAATTGATGCGCCACTCTGGTTATCTCTTTCCTATGCTTTAGGCAAGAAATTAACATAATCCTAAGAGTCGTTTGGTTAGAAATAAATTATCTCAAGATTAATTATTCTGTGATTAGTTATCCTGAGATAAGTTATTCCATCATGTATATGGGATAATTTATCACACCACTATTGTATAAATAAGTTATTTCAAACTTGACAACCAAACAAGACACGATAATTTTATTCCTGTACTATTTTTTTTATCTCATGACTATTTATTTTTATCACTCACACCAAACGACCCCTAAGAGTTACTAATTTTTTTGGTTAGAAATGTTACTATTACTACTTGTAACTATTTAGCACGATTTAAATATTTGTATTCTCTATGAGAACCTATTGTACTGATACTATCTAGTTTCAATAATATTTTGTATGTTACCAAATAATACATAAGTCATATCATGAGTCATCACTTATATTCATTTTTAGGGTAATATCTTAATACAAATACATTTTTTTCACATCAAAATATTGAAAGACCACATTTTAGACAAGTGGGCTTTATTTTGAATGAGGATATTGAAAATTGTTGAATATTTATTTTTGGGGAAACACAATTACATGTTTCCTGGGTACTCCTCATCCTTATCTACCTTTTGATTTGGGCATAGTGGTTAAATATCCCAACTAACCATATGACTATCATCTCTGAGTATTTTTCACATAATTTCCGGGTCTTTATCTTGAAGATTCCTCTTTTCTCTAGCCAATTGATTTGGTCTTTGCATGTCCCCATTTTTTCAATCCTAACAAGAAACTCTTTCCTACTTCAAATATAGACTCTTTAGCTTTCTAGAAAGGCCTTTCCCAATACCACTACATGTGCACACAAACAATACCTGACATTTCAATTTGAAGCAAAAGTATCATGTCAACTAAAATAAAATTATCCATAAAGAAGATAGATATATACAATAACATATTCAGTGTAATTCTGTACAAAGTAGAATTTAGAGAGGGAAAAATGTACGTATATCTTACATCTAACTCAGAGGTAGAAACGTAATTTACAATAGACCGTCAACTCAATGAAAAAAATTTCAAATAAATTAAATACGAGAGTACAAAAACAACATAGTAACAAAACAATAATGCGACAAAATAATACGATATTCGTAGTATAAAAACATCAGATAATAACAAAAATCGAAGGACAAAAGACTACATGAGAAATACTATGACAACTAGCATAAACGAACAACATGACAACACACTCTTAGCTACTAATTAACCTTCTACCCTAATGTGTGTCCTCCACAATCTCCTATCTAAGGTCATATCCCGTATAAGCTAAAAATGTGTCATGTCATGTCAAGTTTAATTACATCTTCCTAATACTTCTTTGGTCTACCTCTACCACTCCTGAAACCATCCATAGTCAAACTCTAACACCATCGCACTAGGACATCTGTGCATCTCCTCATCGCATGTCCGAACCATCGCAGTCTTGCTTACTTGCATCTTGTCCTTCATCTAAGCTACTCCCACCTTGTCCGTCAGTTTTATCATACGAATGTGAGAGTTTTTGACTGTCCAACACTTCACCACATATAACATAGTTAATCATATCATCACTCTGTAGAACTTGTCTTTAAGTTTTGATGACACATTTTTATCACACAAAACTTGTATGCGAGCCTACAGAATAAAATAAATTATCCATGAAAATATTTTAAAATACGTACATTGATATTCTAAATTTTTTGTACATAGTAAGTATATATCATTTAATTATTATGGGACATGTCTTTAGAAGTAATCCATGGAGTCTTCCATAGAACAGAACCTCAATATCTATTATTAGAGCAATATCTTCAAGTTTACGACTTTTTTTTGTGTGGATATCATATGCTAGTCGTGGTGGTTGTGACTGGCAGCTGCCTTAATATCTTTCATTTTACTCATTCTTTTTGGTCCTTTTCAAAGATTAAATAATCAAAATATCTTTACCTTTTAAAATATTACATATAATATATATCATTCATAACTCCAAATACCTACTTTAAAAAATTATTTGCACTTGTTTTGCCAAACATGCTTTTCTTTTTAGAACATTTTAACAAGTCAAGTATTAAATTTTTTGGATAAGTTTCTCACTTGATCTCACTCAACTTATAGTCTACACTCTTGTCAAGGTGTCCAATTGGACATCCTTTATCGGAAAATTATATCGTATATATAAGTAAAATAATAAACAAAGTGGTTAAATAACGTATTTTGGACATTCTTGACACAACAACATGTTGTAGCCCATCTGTTTCAACTTTCAAGCGCCTTGAAAGAGCCAAGACATGCCTTAAAAATGTTTTTGTGTTCGAATCTCACTAGCTTATAGTTATCATTTCAGAAAATTATTATTTTGTAAAACAAAATCAACAAATAAAAAGACTTTTTGAGATAATAACTATTAATTGAGCAACATATGAGTAATGAGAAAGTCATATTTTTTCTTGTACTTTAACAAATCAATTATATTTTTCTTTCATTATACTTTTTCAACGTAGTTCTTATGTCATCCAATTTTAGGATAATATTTGTCCTCGTACTCTGAAAAAATAGTCACATTTGCCCTTATTGCATTATATATGTCCTCGTACTTTAAAAAATGTCATATTTACCCTAATTGTATTATATATGTAGCGCTTACGTGACACAATTTTTTCAACAAAATTGACTTATGCATTTAAACTTTTTTAATTCATTCTTCCGATCCACTGAAAAATTAGAACACAAATATTTTTTTGTTCATCCATGCATGGCGGATACATCATGAATAATAATTTGCTTAAGAATCATTTTCTCTGTAGTGACTCACATTACTGATTTTAATTTTTTTTTTAAATGACCTTAGAAAATATAGTGAAATGATTAACATTAAACTTTTGATCGATATATATACATGTACAGCCAACTGATCTTCTAAACATCAGTGATTATTTTTGTAGGCAAAATGTTTCACTTAACATAAACTAAAATAAATGGTAAGTATATTTAATCGTTATTCCAAATTTAGAGTTAAAGTATATTTAATCGTTCGTAACTATCACAGATTACACCCAATTGTACCTTAAATATATGTTAAGGGGTTGCTGCAGATATATAATCCGGTTTTTGATTTTGAAGTCAATCCCACAAAGAACAACATAGTTTCAATTTTATCACTTTCAAGGTCATTAGGTTTGTAATCATTTAAAATCTGTTAATATAGATATAAATTTATAAAATGATTACAGTTATATTAAATTCAAGATATATTAATTTTGATAAATATTATAGATTAATATGATGACTTAATTATTTAAGTCCAATAAATATGGATTCAATTAAAATCTAATATCATTGGACTAGTCCATTAATTTGGGCTACAATAAATGAGCCCACTTTGCTAAGTGTCCAAATTATCATATCATCCTAGAGGCCCAATTTGGTGTCACGTGTCAAATGACATGGAATGCCTAGTCAAATGAAAAAGCCAATAGGATCATGTTGTAACACCCCGAAAATTTCTAAGCTAAGACCTGAACATTTTTTTTTGCGTATAAGACAGTATCGGGTGATTCTTAAATTGTGTTTAGGTGTTAAGGTCAATTCTTTAGTCTAGAATAGATTTGGAGATTAATTAAGGTCATAAGAACCCTCTAGCACAAAGTTGAGTTGAAAACTTTCTTACCAATTGAGTGTTGATATAAGATTCTATAGGTCAACTTCAAATAATCATATCTTTTAGAATATGAAGAGTTAGGTGGTTTATAACCAATCCAATTAAAGCCCTATGAGTTTTCTTTCCAACGCCACCAAGTTTGTGTTATTTTGAGTTTAGAGTAGAACGTTATGTCCGTTTTAGTGAAGCCCTGTCAGGCCGTCGAATTTTCACGGACAACACTATAGACAGTGGATGTTCCACGAACCGTGGAGCCTTCTGTGAAGACTTGCTGCGATTTTTTTCAAGAAACTTGATGCACGTGTTCTAGGGTTATTTTGGTCCTTACCTAATCGTTTTACCCCTATTCTAAGTCATTTTTGGGTGTTTTAAAGGAGTATATCATTCAACAAACTAGTTTTCCTTTCATAATCATCAATCTAAACATTCTCAATGGTGAATTGGGAAAGTGAGGTCTCAGTTGGGGTGGTCTGATATATATATATATATATATATATATAGAACATTCAAGTTTCCAATTTTTTTCTCAAAACTCACCTACGGTTCCTCTTCTCCATCTAGAACCCTAAAATTTTCATGTCAAAAATTCAAGATACAAAGAGAAGCCTTTCGTCCGAGGTTTTCCAAGTTCTTCAACTCTAAGAACTCTATAAAAGAGTTTCTTTTCTTAAGATCAAGCACCAAGATTCCAAGATAAAATATTTCCTCCAAGAAAGCTAGTGTTCTTCCTCATGCTCAAGAAAAATAAAGTCTCCACCAAAGTTTTCAATCCAATAAGTACATAATCAGGTATTTGAGCCTATTCACAGTGTTGGACTAAGTTTGTCCTCACGCCCTACATCTAAATTCAGTTCATAAATAGATAAATCTAGGGTTCTACCCAAAATTTCATGAATTTTGAGTTTGGTTTGTGTTCCAAATTCTGAAATCTGATTTTCTTAACTATTGAGATTATGATACTTTTTGTTCATGCTTATATTGTCACATGAACCCTATTTATTGAGATTTTATTGAAACATTTTGTGCAAGTATTTTCATGCATTGATTTCAAAATTTAAAGTGAGTCCAAGTATATCTTTAAACATCATTTTGTAACACCCTGAATATTGCTAAGCTAAGGCATGAATCATTCTTCATTTGCGTGTAAGGTTGTATCGGGTGATTCTTAAATTGTGTTAGGTGTTAAGGTCAATTCCTTAGTGTGAGAATGAATTTTAATATAAATTAAGATCACAAAAAACCCCTACCACAAAGCTGAGTTGAAAGCTTCCTTACCGATTAAGTTTTGACATAAGATTTTACATAGGTCAACATCAAATGATCATATCTCTCAGCACAAAATGAATTAGGTGTCCCATAACCTATCAAATTGAAGGACTATGAGTCCTCTTTCCAAAACCACCAAGTTTGCCTCGTTTCGATCTTGAAGTAAAAGGTTATGGCCATTTTACAAGAGACTATCACATCAAAGTTCCTTGAAGTCAATTCCTACGAGTTGCTTCTACGGGTCGTAAAAATTTCGACGACCCGTACTTTCAAGTCATGGAAACTTTAGGGAAGTCAGTTTTTGGGGTCCAATTCCCACAGATCCATTCTACGGTCCGTATAAACTTCTACGGGCCGTATTTTGGACCCGTAAAATGAACTTTTGAGTCCAAAAATTATATAAATTTTACGAATTGGATCTACAGTCCGTAGAAACTTCTACGGGTCGTATATTGGACCTGTAGAATGAATTTTGAGCCTTAAAATTCAATATAAAATCCACGGATAGGATCTACAGTCCATAGAATAAATCACAAACCATAGATGGCCCCGTGGAAGGTTTTCTTCATCTTTTTAAGAAGGGTATTTCAGACTTTTTCCATCCATTTGAAGCCTAAAACCCAAAATTTTACTCTAAGTTAAGTATCAAAACAGTGTTAGTCGATCTTTTACGTTCATTAACACTCCAAGTCATTAAAGCATGGTTCCCCAAAGAGAAAAGCTAGGGTTTCAAGCGTTCTTCGAGTTTTCACCGATTACGCCAAAAACTTTGTTCTTCCAGGTATGTAAGGCTACTCATAGTGATGGATTAAGTTCGTCCTCACTCCCTACATCTAAATTCATTCATTAAAAGGTTATATTCTGAGTTTTATTCGTAGTCTCTTGGAATTCGAATTTAGTTGTGTTTCTTATTCTGCATTCCAATTCCTTAACCATTGTGATTTTGATTTCTATTATGCATATTGAATTCTAAAATATTATTCATGTTTTGTATTACAAGAACCCTATTTGTTTATAAAAGTCATATTTATAGAGATTATTATATGAAATTTCTTATACATCGATGTCACACTTGATAGGTAAGTCCATAAGTATACATTTAAAGGTATGTTTTGAAAAGAGTTTCCAAAGAAAGAATCAAATGATTTCATATGTACTATTTGACAGTTGAGAAAGAGAAAAAGTATAATTGATTTTCTTCTAAACAGTACTTCAGTAAAGAAAAGTGAACTTAAAGTAAAGAAATAGTCCCTTTCTATGTAAATGGTGATTGAGAAAAAATGATATGGTTTGTTTTGGGAGTAGTATCGAGCACCAAATTAGGTAAGAGTCTATTTTTAACTCGAAGTCCCATAAAACTACGTAGCCAACGTAGGATAAAATTGCACCAATTTGTCATGTGACTCCTCACTGCCTTGGAGAAGGCCTATTAGATGGATCCATAGTTACAATAACATCCTATACCCGAGAAAGGTATAGGATGGCCCTTGCATCATGGGCAAAATATTGTATCATTGCTAGGCTCATAATAATGGTTTTCGGTTAGAGAAACTCCCCACAGAGTAAAGTTTTATATCCTCATATTATTTTTATTGCATATCTTATTGTAAAGTACAAATGGTTTTCACTACTTGTTCATATATTTTTTACTTGATATGTTTTCCGTAATCAGTTCAGTTATTATTTTATTCAACCATATTACATATTCATACATTCCATGTACTAATGTCATTGGACCTGCATCTTTTTATGATGCAGTTACAAGTGTTCAGGATCATCAACAAGCATTTCGTTGAGATCAGTTGCACTCATAGATAATTTTTAGTGAGGGCTCCTTGCTTTCGGGGGACTCCATTTTCATATTTACTTTTAGTAGTATTTGAGGTATCGTGGGTCTTGTCCTAACACCTATCTTGAATAATAGAAGCTTCATATGCAGATAGACTTAAATGTTTCCACTGTTTTCTCCAGATGTTTTATTTAAACTTATGAATTATGTTAGGTATTTCAAGACAATGTCTTAAAGCTTTTCTTTTAAATGTTTTAAATGCTCATCTAAAAAAGCTTCTGCGTATCTTATAGAGTCATGTGAGTCATAGTTATCCAGGCCAAGGGTTCACTTGGGGCTAGCAATGGTCTCCGAGTGCCGACCACGTCCAGGGTGTAGGCTCGGGGTGTGACAAACTTGGTATTAGAGTTCAAGAGTCCTAGGGTGTCTATGAAGCCATGTCTAGTAGAGTCCTTCTTATCGGTGTAAAGTGCGCCACATTTATAATGAGGAAGATACGTCATTTAGGAAATTTTCACTTTTTTCTTACTAATGTTCGTGCGATAGAGTTCAACTCTATAAAAGTTTCTTCTAGCTTGTGCTTATGCATGTCTTTTTAGATCATGTCTCCATGAAGAGATGTTTGAGGACGTCTTGGTATGGGGAATGCTAATCCTCAAGGTCAAGAAGATCCCAATGCACCAGAAGTGCAATCCTCTCAGGGAGATGTCACGAATGTTGAGTTCAGAATTGCTATTCAGATGCTGACTCAGGTTGTGGTGGGTCGTCAGAATGTGGCTGATACGTCTAAAGTTCGTAAGTTTTTGAGGATGAATCCCCCAGATTTCACGGGTTTGAAGGTCATTGAGGATCCAGAGAACTTTGTGGAAGAGTTACAGAAAGTATTTGGAGTTATGCATGTTGCTGATGCAGAGTGTGTGGAGTTGACTTCTTACCAACTCAAAGGTGTTTCTAACATTTGGTATGTCCAGTGTAAATAATAGGGCATAGGGAGCACCACATTTGAGTTGGGATGTGTTTAAGAATTCTTTCTTGGGACGTTTCTTTCCCCGAGAGCTAAGGGAAGCTAAGGTGAGAAAGTTCTTAACTGTGAACTAGGAAGCTATGAGTGTGCAAGAGTACAACCTCAATTTCACCCAGTTGTCCTACTATGCTCCGGAGATGGTGGTAGATATGAGGAGCAGGATGAGTTTGTTCGTGTTTGGGATATCTCACCTATCAAACAAGGAAGGTAAGACAACTATGTTGATAGGGGACATGGACATAGACAGACTTATGATTCATGTGCAGCAGGTTGGGGAAGATAAATTGAAGAACAAAGAAGAGTTTCAAAACAAGAAAGCTTAGAAAATTAATTAAGAGTTCAGTCAGCAGAAGACTAGAAATGAGAATCGATCGTCGTTTTAGCAGAGATCATCTAGGCCTGCTCCATCATCAGCTAGTGCACCTACACCAAGGAATATGAATGATCACAGGAACTAGAAATCCCATAATTTCAACGCTTAGGGTTCTCAGTCGTAGGACAGTATGACACAAGGGTTCACTCTCAATCCACTCTGTGGTAAGTGTGGTAAGCTTCATCCGGGGGAATGTCATTTTGGTACTGATGGTTGTTCGAAGTGTGGAAGAGTGGGTCACCTTTTTAGGGAATGCCCGATGTGGAACCAGGGTAACTAAAGCTTCTTTAGCACCCCCATCGGATGGACTGCACCAAAGGGTGCTATTTTAGGAGCAGGCTCAGGTTCAAACCGTCTGTATGCTATGTCTATTTGTCAGGATTAGGAGAACTCGCCAGATGATATTACTGGTATGCTTAAAGTCCTTTCTCTTGATGTGTATGCCTTACTTGATCTAGGTGCATGTTTATCTTTTGTAACTCCCTATATAACCATGGAGTTTGAGATTTGTCCTAATTAACTTTTCAAACCTTTCAGTGTTTCTACACTTATCAGGGAGTCTATTCTAGCCGAAAGAATCTATCAAAATTGTACTATCTTTATCTATCATAGAGACATCATGACTGATTTAATTGAATTAGACATGTTGTATTTTGATGTCATTATAGGCATAGACTGGCTTTATACTTTTTATGCCTCAGTTGATTGTAGGACTCGGGTAATCAAATTTCAGTTTCCAAATGAGTCAGTCATAGAATGGTAAAGTAATTTAGTAGTGACTAAGGGTCGTTCCATATCATACCTAAAGGATATAAAGTTAGTCTCCAATGGGTGCATCTATCACTTAGTCCGAGTGAATGATTCTAATGTTGAGACACCATCCCTATAGTCAATTCCAATCGTAAATGAGTTTCCAGAAGTCTTTCCCGATGATCTTCCCGGAGTCCCTCCCAAAAGGGAGGTAGACTTTGGAATTGACGTCCTTGTAGATACTCAACCCATCTCTATTCCGCCATATAGAATGGCTCCACCTTAGTTAAAAGAGCAGTTGAAATATCTCCTTGATAAGTGTTTTCATCCGACCTAGTGTCTCAGCTTAGGGTGCTCCGGTCTTATTCATGCAAAAGAAAGATGGTTCCATTAGGATGTGTATTGGTTACTATTAGTTGAACAAGGTCACCATAAAGAATAAGTATCCGCTTCCTAGTATTGATGATCTTTTCGACCAATTTCAGGGTGCCTTTTTCTTCTCTAAGATAGACCTCAGATCCAGCTATCATCAGTTGAAAGTAAGAGAAAGTGACATTCCGAAGACAGTTTTCAAGACCCATTACGGTCATTATGAGTTCCTTATTATGTCCTTTTGTTTGACTAACGTTCCTGCAACATTTATGAATCTCATGAACAGAGTATTTACGCAGTATCTTGACACATTTGATATCGTGTTCATCAACGACATCCTGATTTACTTAAGGAATGAGGAGGATCATGCCAATCATATCAGAATAGTCCTCCAAACTCTTAAAGATCAAGAGTTATATGCCAAGTTTTCTAAGTGAGAGTTTTGTCTTGAATCCGTGGCGTTCTTAGGCCACATCGTGTCTGGCAAAGGAATTTAAGTCGACACTCTGAATATTGAGACAATGCAGAATCGCCTAGACGCACATCCCAAACTAATATAGGGAGATCTTGGGGTTGGTAGGGTACTATGGAAGGTTCATCGAGAGGTTATCATTTATTTCATCCCCGTTGACTAAGTTGATTAAAAAAACAACTATGTTTCAATGGTCTAAAGCTTGTGAGAAAAACTTTCAGGAATTGAAAACTCGATTAACTACTGCTCCAGTGTTGACCCTACCAGGGTACAAAGGGTTTTGTCGTCTATTGTGATGTGTCTAGAGTGGGGCTTGGTTGTGTGTTGATGCAAAATGGTAATATTATAACCTATGCCTCCAGGAAGTTTAATATTAACAAGAGGAACTACCCAACTCATGATCTCGAGTTGGAAGTAATATATTTGCTCTCAAAATATGGCATCACTATCTCTATGGCGTTCATGTGGATGTGTTCACTGACCACAAGAGTGTAAAGTATGTTTTCAGTCAGAAGGATCTTAATCTCAGACAAAGGAGGTGGTTAGAGTTACTCAAGTATTACGACATGAGTATCCTCTATCACCAGGTAAGGCTAACATTGTTGTTGATGCCTTCAACAGGTTGTGCATGGGGAGTAATTCTCATGTCGAGGAAGGCAAGAAAGAGTTGGCAAAGGAAGTTTACAAACTTGCAAGTTTGGGAGTCCGTTTGTTAGATTCTAGTGAAGGTGGAGTTGTTGTGATAAATGGGACTGAATCGTCATTAGTGTCAGAAGTGAAAAAAAAATCAAGACAAAGGCCCCAGGTCATGACTTTTTAATAAGGGGGATATGGTGTGTTGAGATATCAAGGTAGATTGTGTCTTCAATAGTTGGATGAGCTCCAATAGAGGACCATGACAAAAGCTCATAGTTCCAGATATTCGATCCAATCAGGTTCCACAAAGATGTGCCATGATTTGAGAGAAGCCTATTGGTGGAATAGTATGAAGAGATGTATTGTATATTTTGTTACAAAGTGCCCAAATTGCCAATATGTCAAGGTGGAACACCAAAGGCCATGTTGTGTGGCTCAAAACATAGCTCTTCCAGAATGGAAGTGGGAGATGATTAATATGGACTTCAATACTTGCTTGTTGCGATCTCGCAGCCAGCATGATTTGATTTGAGTGATTGTAGATCAGATGACTAAATCAACCCATTTCTTACCAGTGAAAAGTACCAATTCAACAGAAGATTATGCGAGTTTATACATCTATGAGATAGTCCGACTTCATGGAGTCCCTTTGTCCATCATTTCAGATAGAGGTGCACAATTCACCCCTCGGTTTTTGTCATGACCCAGGGGTACCCCCTAGATGTAACAAGGCATATAGAACCCCTAAAGGTACCATGTAAGCCCCTTAGCATATCATAACATAAGCATAGAACAGTAAAGAGTAAAACAAAGTTTTTCATAAAAGCAAAGCGGAAGTCTATACTTGTCCTATTTAGCCATCTATTACAATACATGAATCAAAATAGGGACACAACCCTTACAACATAGTCCGAAAATGAAATACTCGAAAGGAACTACAAATGACTCATCCGTCCTCGAATCATGAAGACTCAACACAAGCTAGGAGAATAGTCGATCCAAGCTTTGACCAATGAATATCGCCTCAAGAACCGGACCCTACACTTGGGAAAAATGTAGGAAATATGGGTTAGTACAAAAATGCACTAAGTATGATAGCCATGCATAAAAATCTTGAAATCATGCTAAAAGGGACGTTTTAGTTGAAACCATGCTATATGCCAATTTTGAACATCATCATTGAGATAGTTGGAAATTGTAACTCATAAACATAATTCATATATATAGATCATCATAGCATAAAGGATAACAACATAGTCATAAGCCTAACCTCCACCATAGACATAAGGTAAACATGAATCATCATGAGGCATAGTTCATATACATAGTCAATACTTAGATCTTCATGTCATAAGAGAATCATCTCATAAGTAACCCTAAGTCATACCACTTTTAGGCCACCATAATCATACTTACCATTATTTGATCTCATCCTTAATTCAATACTCATAGATAAGGAAAGCAACTCATAGCAACAATCCGCATTAAGCATACATCATTTCATAAGCCTTCATAACATAAGAGGAGCACACCATAACTACCCTCAAAGCCTACTTGTGCAATGCATGAATGAGATTCCATACTCCCACCCATACTAAGTAGAGCTTCTTGAGGAGCCATAGTTCATAATCATTCATAGTGGGGATAATCCTTAACCGACATAGACCATGTGAGCAAATCATGGAATCTGGTGTTACCCACACCGAAAAGGGTGTCCTACTTGCCTAAGGTAGAACCATTAACATAGCTTAGGTGGATCCACTAGCTAATGACCTATGAGGGCACATAGTTATGGGATAAGGATAATGCTACTAGATACCCCACCTCAACTCACGTGAGGGCATCCATCTCAAGAGATTTCTTCTAGACACCCCGCCTCAACTCACATGAGGGCTTCCATCTCATATCAATATCCACTCGGTGCTAAGCTTTATTCCCCACAGAGTACTTATCATAACATTACTCGAGTTCATTTTTATGGAAGAATGTATCAACACTCAATCCAACACCATTCATAGGATAGCTCATAGATTCAATAGGTGAGAATAGCCTTTCAACCTAAGAATAATCATATTGTGAGAAAACCTTTCACAACATGTCATCATCATTTATAGGTGTATAATTGAGAATAGCCTTTCAATCAACACAACATCATTATCATAATCATGAAAACTTCATTCATACTTCATTCATAAGTATGTGTGTGTGTAAGAATATCCTTTCAACAACACCACAACTACATCATGGTCATAATCACTTTACTCTCAAAGTATTCATAAAGCATGTACATAAATATCATAATCATGCATAATTATCATAATATTCCCTTCAAGGACCATAGATCACATTCAATCAACACATATAGAATTACTACATTAGACATGGATAATAACATGATTCAATTAGCACAATTACTAAAACATAATATCATAACATTCTTTTATAATCAACAAATCTACATCACAAGATCATAATTG
Source organism: Solanum etuberosum (assembly GCA_029582245.1). Classification (NCBI taxonomy): domain Eukaryota; kingdom Viridiplantae; phylum Streptophyta; class Magnoliopsida; order Solanales; family Solanaceae; genus Solanum; species Solanum etuberosum. The sequence continues at coordinate 4,570 of JAJONR010010810.1, read as the reverse complement.
AGTAATATGGGGGTTTCATGGGTTCTTGGGGGATTTCATCCTAAATCAACAATAAATCATTAATTCAATCATAATCCATCATAAATCAATTATTAAAAATGTTTTTGAAAGGAACCCATGAGATTGAAGTCAAACCCTACCTTTTGGGGAAATCACTAGTTTTGAAATTGAGTTTGGAGGGACTCCATGGATGGATTCTATCCATGGATGAAGAGCTACCATACCTTAGCTTTGAAATCCAATGAATTTGAGAGGAAAACCTTGTTCCTTCAACCCTAGCTTCAACTTCCTTCTTCTTCTTCTTCTTGGAACTTTCTAGAGAGAGAATTTTTGTAGAAGATGAACTTTTGGGATTTTGATTTGGGTTTTGGGAAATAATGGGGTGAATGGGTGTATTTTGACTTTAAAAGACTTATATAGTTGAGTAAAACTAAGGCAAAACGACCTCATTTAATACCCTTCCAAAAAGGAACTTCCCAAAATACCCCCTCATTTAAGTCATGACCACGAGTCGTGGTCCCATCCTTGGTCTTGAGGCAGTGGCTAGGCATTTCATGCCTTTTAGCCACACGCCCAAGGCAACTTCACGAGGGGCTCCACGAGCCGTGGTCCTTCTCGTGGACCTTGAGGCAGTGGCTAGGCCAAGCCACCCTCCATGGACAATCCACCAAGGCAAGTTCAAGACCACTCCCACGAGCCGTGAATTGGCTCGTGTGGAGGGGCCATTTTTGGGGCAGCCTAAGGAGGCTACTCCTCCACCTCCAGGAGTGGCACCACGACTTATGGTGTCCACTACGGGTCGTGAAGACCCTCGTGGTCTTGGTGGGCAGTGCCTTGGCCCCTTGCCTTGGTCCTTGCCTATTTTCCTTAGCTCTTGACCTTCCCCCTTGACGTTAACCCCCACGTTTAGCTCTAGTTTTAGCCTACTAATTTCCGGGGTGTTACATTATCTCCCCCTTGGGAACATTCGTCCTCGAATGACGGTCTATACACCTTACGGAAGTAAAGACTCAAGACTAGTAGCCCATCATGCATGCAACATCAAAATAATGCACAATTCGAAGGAGAAAACTTCAACTCCACCTCAAACATAATCAATGCAACACAAGGAAATAAGAACTACATCCAACAACCCATTATGCATGAAACTCAACATATTTCATATTCATAGGAGGAACTACCTTCTCCAATTAAAAGCTTGCTCAACACAATGCCATGGAGCCATTATGCAATTTACTCTCAAATGCATATTAAAGCATATTCATCATCACATCTCATGAAGTCAAATATGCAACACATGCCAAATGCACAACAACATGAGGAACACATAACTCATAAAAACTCACTTTCTTACTAAACATGAATTCATTAAGAACATGCATAACATAAGGAAATCATTGGAAAAACACTTATAACACACATGACTTCAAAACACTAAATCTCAAGAGGAACTACTTACCTCAAGCTTGAATAGGAGTAGAAGGAAAAAGATGAGGATATTGTGACACTCAATCACTTTGCTATCCATACATACTATCTCCCCCTTGGAGGAAGCCTTTACTAAATCCTCAAGTACCACTTCCTCCAAGCAATCCCAAACTTACCAAGGATAACATCAAAGTCTATCAAGTAGCATCGGGATCTAATAAACATTTACATCTATAAGGAACTATCTACTTACCGGTGTCTTCATCCGGAGAGCCTTCTTGGTCCTTTCTAGACCGGAGTGCATAGAAGCGACTGTGCTTTGGAGCATTGGGATCCGGATCACTAAAAGAAGCTTGCTTGACCTCTCTCCCTTTAGCCATGAGCATCGGGCAATCCCTCATCTTGTGGCCACTCTTTCCACAACTAAAGCAAACATTCGTGCCAGCTAGGCACTTACCCGCATGTTCCTTTCCATACTTGGCACATCTATCTTTCAAAAGAAGAACCGCCCCCATTTCCTCCTTGAGATTTAGGGTTAGACACCCTATCCTTGTTGACCCTTAGGGATGCATTAGAGGAACCTTGGTTGGAGAACCTTTGTTTGAACCTTGGTTGACCTTGTTCATCAGACCTAGCATTGGAGAAGTTCCTATCACCGGTCCTAGCCCTCTTCACCTCCCTATTTTTTTTCTTAAGTTTTGACTCCTCAATTTGTTGAGCGTAAACCATAAGCCTTGAGATATCCATGTCATGGAGGAGCATTGTCGTACGATATTCTTCTTCAACCAAGTCGGATACACCCGTCAAAAACCTACTCATCTCATCTCATCCCTCGAATTCATCACCAAAGTTGGGGCATACTTGGAAAATTGAGTGAATTTTAGGGAATACTCTTTCACGCTCATACTTCCTTGTCGAAGGTTAATGAACTCTTCCAATTTAGCTTCCCTCAACTCTCGGGGAAAGAACCTATCAAGAAATGTTGATTTAAACACTTCCCACTCTATGAGACCTGCTCCTACCGGCCTATTATTCTTCCATTGAGTATACCATACTTGAGCAACACTCTTCAATTGGTTAGCTGCTAAATCTGCTTTCTCTACCGAAGTCACCCCATGATATCTAGTATCTTATAAACATCATCCACAAATTCTTGAGGATCCTCCTCCACCTTGGAGCCATGAAATTCGATAGGGTTCATTCTAGCAAAATCCCTCACTCTAGAAGCCGTGAAATTCATATTAGGGTTCATGGGAGCAATCATCTCTCTGTTGGCTTGGGCCAACATTTGGAAAGCCGACCTAACCTCCACATTCGACATAGCCGAAGGATCAATCGGAGCCTGAAGAGTTTGGTTACCCTGAGGAGCTTCTTCATTCACATTGTCACCCTCCATTCTTCTAGCGTTAGCCCTTCGTGTATTCATATCCTGAAGACACAAGGGAAGGGTTAGGAGAGGGACTTTATAGAGTTAGACTCTACGGCACGACTTAAGAGTAATGAAAGAAGTATAGTTTCCTAATCATCTTGTAGCCTCTCATTATAAATGTGGCGCGCTTCACACTATGAACAAGACTCTACTAGACGTGGCTTATGAGACATCATCCTAGAATCATTCTAAACCTTGTGCTCTGATTACCAAGTTTGTCACGACCCAGGGGTACCCCCTAGATGTAACAAGGCACATAGAACCCCTAAAGGTACCATGTAAACCCCTTAGCATATCATAACATAAGCATAGAACAATACAGAGTAAAACAAAATTTTTCATAAAAGCAAAGCAGAAGTCTATATTTGTCTCATTTAGCCATCTATTACAATACTTGAATCAAAATAGGGACACAACCCTTACAACATAGTTTGAAAATGAAATACTCAAAAGGAACTACAAATGACTCATCCGTCCTCGAATCATGAGGACTCACCAAAAGCTAGGAGAATAGTCGATCCAAGCTTTGACCAATAAAGATCACCTCAAGAACTGGACCCTACACTTGGGAAAAATGTAGGAAATATGGGTTAGTACAAAAATGCACTAAGTATGATAGCCATGCATAAAAATCTTGAAATCATGCTAAAAGGGACGTTTTAGTTGAAACCATGCTATATGCCAATTTTGAACATCATAGAGATAGTTGGAAATTGTAACTCATAGACATAATTCATATATATAGATCATCATAGCATAAACGATAACAAACATAGTCATAAGTCTAACCTCCGCCAAAGACATCAGGTAAACATTAATCATCATGAGGCATAGTTTATATACATAGTCAATACTTAGATCTTCATGTCATAAGAGAACCATCTCATAAGTAACCTTAAGTCATACTTGTGCAATGCATGGATAAGATCCCATAATCCCATCCATACTAAGTACCACTTTTAGGCAACCATAATGATACTTACCATTCTTTGATCTCATCCTTAGTTCAATACTCATAGATAAGGAAAACAACTCATAGCAACAATCCATATTAAGCATACATCATTTCATAGACCTTCATAACATAAGAGGAGCATACCATAACTACCCTCAAAGCCTACTTGTGTAATGCATGAATGAGATCCCATGCCCCCACCCATACTAAGTAGAGCTTCTTGAGGAGCCATAGTTAATAATCATTCATAGTGGGGATAAGCCTTAACCGACATAGACCATGTGAGCAAATCAAGGAATCTGGTGTTACCCACACCAAAAATGGTGTCCTACTTGCCTAAGGTATAACCATTAACATAGCTTAGGTGGATTGACTAGCAAAAGACCTATGAGGGCACATAGTTATGAGATAAGGAGATTGCTACTAGATACCCCACCTTAACTCACGTGAGGGCATCCATCTCAAGAGATTGCTTCTAGAAACCCCGCCTCAACTCACGTGAGGGCTTCCATCTCATATCAAAATCCACTCAGTGCTAAGCATTTGTAACACCCCGACTTTTCGGAACACTAATTTAACTCGTACCTTCTTGGAAAAATAAAGAGGGTGAGTAATGAATTAAGAATGATGTCGTATGTCATATTTTAAGTGTTCAAGGGTTGTATCTCAAGTTTTTAAGTTAGGTAAGTTGCAAAATAAAAGTTGGCGGAAGTTATCGTAAGTTCCTTTTAAAATATTTCTCTGAAATTTAGGTCAAA
>JAJONR010010809.1:0-16680 GCA_029582245.1 Solanum etuberosum | reverse complement strand
CAAGTCACCATATGTCAATTGGTTGTAAGGGATGCGACCGTCGTTACGGTCTTGGATCTTAGTCCTTACTTTGTCAGCAAAGAGAGGAGGCAATCCGCTGATGAATCTTTCTTTCCAGAAGTCCAGGTGGCAATCTGGACGAATCATAACTTTGCTAAGGAAAGCATGTTTGTAATGGATGAAGTTGTCTAAGTTAGGGCAGCTTAGGTTGTTCAGGATTTGGAGACTCCTATCCTGGAAGAGTTTAGGTTCGCCAATGAAGTGCTTGGCGATATGGTAAAGGAGAGTAGCACAACCATCTTCCTTAGTAATCTGGGAAGTAGTTTGTGTGTTTCCTTCGGTTTTGACCACTGTTTCTGTTGCAGTGGCATTGATGATAAGATACTTAGTCTCTTCATTGCAGTAGTTGTCCCACCAGTGCTTTATCATTCTGGTAAAACCAGCGGCAATCATGGTGGCAGCTTCTTTGTCTGCCGAGCCTCTCATCTTGTAGGCAGTGATTGCAACACCCATTTCATGGAGTTTGTTGTAGATTTGGTGCTCAGCCAATCCATCGATATTCCATTCTGTGATGCTTTTTCCTTCATGGGAGGAGGTGGATAAGAATGCAATTTCCTCATATTGTAAGTCAGGGAAAGAAGGTTTTTTGTGATAGTTTTTCATGTTGTGAAAATGGCTGTTAGAAAGCTTTTGGAGGAGTGTGGATTTCTCCTGGAGGGTAGAGACTTTCTTGGGAGTCTTGCCTTCTTTTTTGGAAATATTAAAGTTAGTCAATTGTTCATTGATTTTCTCAAGAATATTTCCTGATACTTCGAAAGTTTCAGAAAGTTTGGGGAAATTTTCTTTGGAAAATTCAGGGAGTTTGAATCCCGAGTTAGGTTCAATATTATGGTTGGATGAGGTAGAAGCCGGAGTAGGTCTTCTACTAATGGTAGGTTTTGTATCTTCTGTTTGTCTGGATATGACATGAAGAATTTGGTTTGAGTAGTTGTTTTGTTCTACTACTCTATCTATGTCAGCAGAGGTGAGCAGGGCACCTGTCTTATCACTTTTTTCTTTAAAAGGAGAAGCTTTGATAATGGTTCCTGCAATAGGGATATTAATTCCTTCAAGAGGGGGAGTAACTGCTTCAACAACTTTGTTTGAAGAAGTATACCATTTGTTGATGATCATTTGTAAAGATTCATTTTGATCTTCCATTTTTCCCATCATTTCGAACCATTTGAAGAACTCGATCTCGCAACCGACTCTTCTCATATCCGTCATCCAAGAATCTCTAAAGGACTCTCTTTGGGGAAGAGTATAGGTAGCAACATACCATTTTCTCTTTAGCTAGTTACTGGGGTGAATCCATTGTTCGTGCAAGGTTTTGGGGTTAGGTTCAAAGACCTTATTAGTTTTCAACATTCCAATCCATGCAGGTTTTTCCTTAGGGGGTTCCATTTCACTTGCTGAGGGACTACATGGGAGATTTTGGTAGAAAACTTTCAGGATGTTTCCAGAGAAGTCTACTCCTGTGACTTTGCTTTTGCTGTTGTCAGCAATAGTGTAAAGATCATCTTCCTCTTCGGTTCCCTCCGGGGTTTTTGGAGGAGAAGTTGGTCTGGGCGCGAGTCTCGAGGGACAAGAAGTAGAGGGACCAGACCATGAAGACCTTCGATAAGAAGAAGATCTCATAATCGGGTTATCTAGAAATTTGAGATCTATAGACCCGTCAGAGAATTGAACGACTTTTTCAATCTGAGATCTTTCAGAGTGAGACGCAAAAGGTTGAGTTATAGCTTCAAAACGCCAATCATTACTGGAGAGTATATCTTTCTATTTGAGTAGACGAGGAACAAAGATAGAACTATATTCATGGTTGGCTTCCATAAGCATAGTCTCACCTTTAAGACTCTCTATTCGTGCCTTAGGGGCAAGAGTAGTTCTCATAAGCCTATAATAAATGCGATAGATGATAGCAATTTCGCGAGTATTAGCCTTACTATTCAAATTTTTAGTTTTGACATTAAGAGTCAAAGAATACATGACATTAGGATCATTAATGTCAAGAGAAAAGTTAGGATAACAGTTGAAGTAAACTGGCCCATCAGCAAGGTTACTCTATAAAACTCCTAACAAAGAGTCGTCAAAATTTAAAAATCTGCCATCTCTAAGAATGACACAAACAGGAATATCAAGGCCTTTTCTAAAGAGAGGCTTAACAGCTACTTGCACTAAACCAATATGCAAATAATTATAATCAGTTTTATAACGATTTATATCATTATCTTTTAGCAAACGGATAATTTCTAAAGAATTATTAATAGCAATAGTAGAGTCGCAGGTCTTAATATTATGACGAGAAATAAAACTGAAGTTACCTAGATGGTAAATCTTTTTGAAAGGTTCTTCAGGTATATTCCAGTTTTGCAAATCATTTTCTAATTTAGCAATTTTTGTTGCTTGAGAAGATAAGTTGATACTATTTAAAGTATGCTGATTATTTTCCATAGAGTTTTAAAAATTACTGTCTAATGGACTTACAGTACAAAATTAATTTTAACAAGTATAATAATCATACTAGACTTATGCAGAGTATATAAGAAGTATTAAGATATATATATCAAAAGTTTATTAGTGAAATTCCTTAAGGAGGTTCTCTTGGTTTTACATCAGTTCTTCTCTTAGAGCCATCTTAGCTACAGGACCACCATCAACAGGTCTAAACGCCCTCCTGGCTACAGCGACCTTACAAATTCGGCAGACCAACGTATGCACCGGATATTAATCGGTTGCCTCATGCTTTTAAGAGAGAACGAATACCTCACACCAATTAAAGAAACATTCATAATAGAATATGATATATAATCCTAATAATAATTCATATACAAAGCATAAAACAGTAGATTACTAACTTAATTAAAAATAATTATGTCATGCCTTAGACAGTATATATACTTAGCTGCTCATACTAAGTATGTATACGCAGTTTACATCGAAGTTATGAGGGAATTTGCATGAAGTGTTGGGAACGAGACTCACTTTCAACAATGCTTTTCATCCACAGACTAATGGACACAATTGAAGTGTTGGAAGACATGTTAAGGGCATGTGTAATTGACTTTGGAGGGCATTGGGATAAATTCCTACCTTTGTGTGAGTTCTCCTACAACAATAACTATCACTACAACATTGACATGGCACAATTTGAATCACTTTTATGGGAGGGGATGTAGATCGCCCATAGGATGGTTTGAGGTTTGAAATGCGAAACCTTTGGGGGTGGAGTTGGTAAAGGATGCTCAAGATGAGGTGAGGAGTATCCCAGCTATGGTTCTAGCCTCTCAGAGTTGACAGAAAGAGTATACAGATCCTAAGGTAAGGGACATGACGTTTCAGGCTGGTGAACAAGTTGTTCTAAAAGTATCACCCATAAAGGGGGTGATGAGATTGAGCAAGATGGGCAATCTTAGTTCTCGCTACATTGGCCCATTTGAGATCCTTGAATATGTAGAGCCAGTGGCTTATAGGTTGGCTTTACCACCTAGCATATTTTCAGTCCATCCACTGATCCATGTTCAAGAATCACCATGGGGATCGAGATTATATCCTCAAGTGGGACACAGTTTTGTTACACAAAGATCTTCGGTATGAAGAGGAACCGATTGCAATCCTTATTCGTGATGTCCGAAAGCTCAGAATCAAAGAAACTAAGTTAGTAAAAGTTCAATGGAAGCACCGTTCAGTTGAGGAAGTTACTTTGGAAAGCGAGAAGGACATGCAAGACAAGTATCCACATTTATTTGTCAATTCAGGAACTATTCAATTCCCGCCTTAGCCTAGTTTTCCTAGTTTTTCACTCGGGGAAGAGTGATGGGTAAATTGGTATCTATTGTAATGACCTATTCCCTTCGTTATGGATAAGACAATTGGAGAAATAATTTGGGCCAGAAAACTTCTTTGTAGTAACTTGTAAATTTCCAGCCTAGGCCATATTAGGATGAAATCTGAGTCAGGTGACGTCTAGGGTAATCCGGTAACGGATGAAGGATTTAGTATGAATTTAATGATTTGAGTTGATAGCCAAGATTATAAGGAGCCCGAGTGGCATTGAGGAATCAAATTCAGGCGGGTAGAACTCTCGTAATTGATCATAGCGTGAAAGAGTAGTTTTAGAACTTCAAGGTTTGAGGGTGTGTTGTGAAATTGAGACTTTGAACAAAAATTCTGAGTCTTTGTCTTCGTGCGACCCGCCATGGCGGGATTATTTCATCCATGGTGGGATTATTTCAACCATGGCGAGATTATTTCCGCTATGGTGGGGCCTCTATTGCGGGATTTTCCCGCTACGGTGGCCCAGTCAAGAGTGAAAAAGGAAAAAGTCCTAAAAACGTTATTTTTATGCAAACTTCATTCTTGGAGAGCAAAATGGTGACCAAGGGCTATTTCTTTTGGTTTTTAGCTAATTCTCGCGCTAAAGGTAAGTCAAATACTCCCCTAATTCGTAAATTGATTCTTAGAACTTATAATCCTTACTATTTATCCTTGGGGGAGGGTTTTGACTTGAATTTAATGGTGGAAAAAACCCTAGTTGGGTGTTAGGATCATGGATTTTCCAAGGATTAGTATTTTGATATAATCCGAGTAAACTAGGACTCTATTATTCATCTTTTAAATAATTTAATTGTTTTAGACCAAGAACAAGCTGAGAGACTACGGAAAGGGAAAGCTCAATGTCACGCCCCAAGCCAACACCCTCGGCGTAACTCACACTCAAGAACAATTGTTGCGGGTCCCCAAGCGAACCCTTGTCCTGGTTGACTACTTAGCGGAAGACTTACTCAAGTTAACATAGGAACTCAAATGCAAAGATTAAACTCATAAGGTCTTAATAAGCGCTTAACTCAATAATGTCTGAAAGTATTTCAATTACACAAGTATTTCAATTCATAGTCTCAAGGGAACATCCGCTAAGGGAAAACATGGAAAGACTCCTCACAATACTACTGTCTGTGAAGCCTCTGAATAATATGATGGATGTTGGGAAAAGACCTCCGACAACCTAACATGAACAAAACAATAATGTGAAGCCCTCCGGAAAACAAGGAGGCTCACAAAAGCTAGCTGGTATGCAATGAGATCAACGAATCACCTGTTGATGATCCTGAACACCTGTATCTGCATCATAAATAAGATGCAGGTCTTATGACTTCAGTACATTGAATGCACGAGCATGAAAGGGGAAAAGTGAAACATAAGCAACTGAACTGATAACCTGGGAAGACATAATCACCTCATCTCAACTCAAATATGAAGCAACAATAAGAGATGCAATATATAAAGCTCTTGAAACATTAAATATAAACTCAATGTATATAAAAATACAATAATAAACTCTTTACTCTTATGTGGGAGATTCTCTAATCGACAACCATCCCTACGAGCTATGTGATGATACAACGTCTCACCCACGCTACCAAAACTGTCATATACCTTACTGGTATAGAACTCCTTAACTAAGTGGATCCACTAAGTTATACTCAAACACAATAAGAAATCGTCTAAAAAGTACGACCGTTTACCCATGTTAGCTAAATGGTTTATGAGAAATGTGAGTTTTCTGAACTCATCCGCATATCACTGCTCAATACTAATCCCAATAATATATAACTCCTGGTCAAAAGAATAAAACATAACTCTTTCTCAAATTGAGGTTATTACTCAAAAGATCCTCTTAAAAGAGGTAATGATCAAAACTCCTCATAAACACATTTAGAAATCAATGTTCCTATCCTTTTAAATGTAAAAGTGTTATACTTAGGAATACTTAGTTCCCATATACTCATTTTGAAACATGAAATTCGACTCTCCACATTCCATTTACGGAAGTCTTAATTTAAGTTATAGATCATCGCAACAGACTTTTCAAAATGACTGGAAAGGGGCTTCATGAACTTTATTTATAACTTTACTTGGATTTTAAATGTGAATTTAAGATCTACGATTAGGATATATAGGATTTGTGATTCATTGATGAAGACTAAGATAGTCAGTATTGAGAAGAGAGCGAATACACGATTTGAAAGAATGCATACGAGACGACGAACAGAGAAGAAAGGGGCCTGTCGCCCATCAGTGGTGCCTCGTGCCAGCCCCAAAATTACTAGGGCTGCTTTGGGGCGCATTGCAGGTGCAGGGCGCCAGCCCCCCTGGTTCTATGGGTGCGCGTTGCCCCAGCCCCGAGCCCATAAAATCTGACGAATGTTTTTCTCAATTTTAGGTCCTAACTCATCTAGAATAGATTGGTTTCTTCCAAAATCCCTTTAGTTCATAAACTCAACACAAATAATTAAAAACCCACTCAAATTCTATCAAGAAACACCACTTATTCGCAAAACCCTAACCTCCAAAACTGAAAAAACCTCCATTGTAAAAGAATGGGGGTAAAACTCAAGAACTTCTCAAAAACTAAATCAATCAATTTCAAGAATGAATTCATAGATGAAATTTCACGTAGGGCGTAAGGAAGAACAAATCCAATCAGTATGAGAAGCTTACATACCTCGAAGAGCACCTGTTCTTGGCGAAAATCATCAACCCTTGAAACCCCTACTTTTTTCTCCTCTTGAACTTGTTCTCATATCCCTAAACGCATTTAGAATGTCTAAATTAACTTAGCGTATGATTATACCTTAAACTTGGTTGCGTAAAACGTGGGTAGGTATTTAGGGGTAAGGAAAAGATCAAAATACCCTTTTCTTAAATGGATAAAAAGCCATAACTAGAGAGGCTCCACTCAAACGGGCATAACTTCTTACTCCTAGCCCAAAATTGAGCAAACTCTGCACCATTGGAAAGAGGACTCAAAGACCTTCGATTTGATACCTCATGGTCCACCTAACTCTTTATGTGCTAAAATTTATGGTCATTAGAAGTTGACACAAAACTACAAACTTAAGTTCAACTTGTGCGAATCTCTAGTTGGCTTTTAGAAGTATGAATGTTGCAATATCTCCCACTTGGGAACATTTGTCCTCAAATGATCACACTAAGGCAAAAAGGTAAGGGGAAGAATCTAGTAACCCCAACTCAAGTACACAACATGCAATTTACATAACTCAGCATATTAACTTAAAGAGTATTTACAAAGAGTTAGTACCTTGGTTTGGACTTTCTCTGGAAGGAGTGAGATGTGTGTATCTTTTCTTAATATCCTCCTCAGCCTCCCAAGTGGCTTCCTCAACAAATTGATTCCTCCATAAGACCTTGACTAATGCAACCTCCTTGACTCTCAACTTGCGAACCTGACGATCAAGAATCTGAACGCGCACCTCCTCATAAGATAGGTTTTCCTTGATACAAATATTCTATGTAGGTACAATAAGTGAGGGATCACTAGTGCACTTCTTTATCATGGAAATGAGAAATACATGATGGATTGTTGCTAACTCTAATGGTAGCTCCAACTCATAAGTTACATTGTCAACTCTCTTGGATATTATGTAAGGACCAATGTATCGGGGACTATGTTTCGCCTTCTTACGAAATCTTATAACACCCTTCATGGTGAAACCTTCAAGTAGTCCCAATCATCAACCGCAAATTCTAAGTCTCTCCTTTTAATACCCGTATAGGATTTTTGACGACTTTGCTCTATTTTTAGCCTTCCTTGTATAATATTCAACTTATACATGGCTTAATGAACTAAGACTGTCCCTATCAATTCAGTTTCACTAACCTCAAACCATCCAATAAGAGGTCTACACCTTTGCCCATAAAGAGCCTTATAAGGAGCCATCTGGATACTAGAGTGATAACTATTATTATAAGCAAACTCTATGAGAGACAAGTGATTATCCCAATTACCTTTGAAGTCTATGACACATGCTCTCAACATGTCCTCTAGGGTCTGAATCATGTGTTTTTCTTGACCATCAGTCTGAGGATGAAAAGCAATACTCATATTTACCTTCGATCCCAAACCTTTATGAAATGACTTCTAGAATTGTGCGATGAATTTTTCAGCTCTGTCTAAAATGATAGAACCAGGAACTCCATGAAGTCGGACTATCTCTTGAATATATAATTTAGCATAATCTTGCTGAATTTATAGTCTTTACCGAAAAAAAATGGGATAATTTAGTCATCGGCTCTACAATCACCCAAATTGAATTATGCTGCCTACGAGATCGCGACAAGTCAATAATAAAATCCTTATTAATCATCTGCCACTTCTATTCCGGAAGATCTATTTTCTGATCCATACCGTCGGGCCTTTGGTGTTCTACCTTAACTTGTTGGAAATTCGGGCAGTTAGCAACAAAGTCTTCAATGTACCTCTTCATACAACTCAACCAATAGACTTCTCTCAAGTCATGGTACATCTTCGTGGAACCAGGATGGATATAGTATCTGGAACTATGAGCTTATGCCATGATCCTCTCTTGAAGATCATCTACCTTTGGTACACCTAATCTACATTTGTATCTCAACACGCCATCTCCCCCTTGTTAAAATGCCATCACCTTTTACTTACAAACTTTCACCTTTAATTCAAGTAAAACATGATCTTGGTCTTGTTTCTCCTTCACTTCAGACACTAGTGATGATTTAGCCTCATTCATCACCGCCACTCCACATTAATTGGAATCTAAGAAATGGACTCCCAAATGTGCAAGTCTATGCACATCTTTGGCTAATTCTTTCTTACCTTCCTCAATATGGGCAGTACTACCTATGGACAACCTGCTCAGAGCATCAATAATAGCATTAGCCCAACTTGGGTGATAGAGGATACTGATGTCATAGTCCTTGAGGAACTCTAACCACCTCCTCTGACTGAGATTAAGCACTTTTTGACTGAAAACATAGTGGAGACTCTTGTGATCGTTGAACACATCCGCATGAAGACCATAGAGATAGTGATGCCATATTTTCAAGGCAAATACTACTGCTGCCAACTCGAGATCACGAGTTGGGTAATTCTTCTCATGAATATTAAGCTGTCTGGAGACATAGGCTATAACCTTACGATTCTGCATCAGTGCACAACCTAGTCCAACCCTGCGCATCACCATATACAACAAAAGCCTTTTGTACCCTCAAGTAAGGTCAACACTGGAGCGGTAGTCAACCGAGTTTTCAATTCCTGAAATATTCTCTCACAAGAGTCAGACCATTGAAACTGAGTCATTTTCTAAGTTAACTTAGTCAATGGGGAAGAAATAGATGAAAACCCCTCGACAAATTTTCTTTAGTAACCAGCCAACCCATATGTCAATTGGAGATGTGGGTATGGGTCAGTTCTACACTACTTCAATCTTTTGAGTATCAACTCGAATCGTTTCACCAGATCCAATGTGGCCTAAGAACGCCACAAACTAAGGCCAAAACACACATTTAGAAAATTTAGCATTTAACTATATCCTTGAGAGGTTGGAGGACTATTCTGAGATAGCTTGCATTGTAACACCCCCAGAATTTTGATGTCTAGCAAAGGATCCAAGTGGAAAGTCACCAGCCCAAGACTGAGCCATGGAACCCTCATGGAGCCCCAAAATGGTCGTGAAGGGCACTACGGCTCATGGTGGTGCTCGTGGCTGCCTTCCAGTGCTTGGACAAGAAGGGATCCCCTCCCACGAGCCCCTAAATGGCTCGTGGTGAGCAATACGACCTCTGGTGGTGGCTCTGATAGGGAGGCAGAACCACCTCTAGGCTGGCCACCTCCCACGAGCCTCTAGACGTATTGTGAAGGGCTAGACGGCCCGTGATGGTGGGCATGTGGAGGGGGCTTGACTTGCCAAGCCATTGGTCTAGGGACCACGACTGCCTAGATGGCTTGTGGACCCCTAAACGGCTCGTGTGAGCCTCCATCTGGAGGTTCGCATCAACTGTAAGATAAGAGTAGTTGGGTCTTTTCCTATGTATTTTATCTTGATACTACGTCGTTTTGCCCCTACCTAGAACCCCTATATAAGTGATTTTAACCCCAAAACTTACCCATTAAAGTCATTCTCTTAAATTTACAAAAAAATATCAAGTTCTTCCTCTCCAAAATATTCCTCTCTCTAGAAACTTTAAGAAGAAGGGTTCAACCTAGGGTTTCAAGGCAAGTCTCCAATTCCACCTTTGAAGGCAAGCTCTTGGCATTGAGGTATGATAGTTTTCATCCATAAATTCCTTGCATTCATGGAGTTTCTAAATTTTCAAGACCCTGGGGTACCCTCTAGATGTAACATGGCATACAAGACCACGAGAGGCCTCATATAAGCCACTTAGCATTCATAATCAAGATAATAATAAATCGGTAAAATTTAAAACATTTTCAACACAATCAGTGTCTTTATAAAACGAAGAGAAAGTCTAATACACTTGTCTCATAAACCATCTAATATAATAGAATCTTGGGACACAGCCCATACAACAAAGTTCAATACTAAAATGAAAAGAAATATAAGAGAAATAGTGGCCAAATCCTCGAATGCTATGATGACTCACAAAACTTCAACCTTTCCTCTACTATAGATCCTAGCCACGGGGATGAGAGTCAGGAACGCTGGACCTTACATTTAGATAAGAAATGTAGGCAAGAGTATGCATTAGTACAAAAATGTACTAAATACGATAGCTTGCTTAAAAATCAACATAAACATAAGAGTTAGACAACATATGTCATAAGCATAATCAATGTACAAAATAGATCATTTCAACATAAAAGGAATATTTCTTGAAGTAACCTAAATTCATCCTTACTCATCATGGAAGGCCAACTCAAGCAACAATCCAAGCTCATCACCTATCATAACATATATAGCTTATCTTTTATAGACATGGGGAATCACCTCTTGCCTTACTATAATGGAACATGGGTAATCGCCTCTAGCCCTTCTAAACATTGGGATCATGGGTACTTGCCTCTAGTCCAACAAACATTAGGATCATGGGTACTCACCTCTAGTCCAATATCATGTGACATGGGTATTCGCCCCTTGTCTTTCTATATGGATCATGGGTACTTGCCTCTTGTCCAACTCATATCTTAAGAACGTGGGTAGTCGCCTCTTGTTGAACTTCGAGGAATAAGGGTAATCACCTCTTATTCTATTCTAAGGGATATGGGTAATCGCCTCATATACTTCTTATTGAGAGGTCAAGGGTAATCGCCTGTAGCCTCATCAATTTCTAAGTCTTTAGCTTAGATTCATTTACGGTGAGCAATTCTTTCAACCTAGAATCATTCAATGTGAGAGAGCCTTTCACATTCATATATAAACAATTCTAGTGGCAACTATCCCTTCCAAGAAAATTACATCAATAATCAACAATTCATAACATATTATTCACTCTCAAAGCAATACCTATCATAATCATCGTATATACTTCACTCTAAATGAAATTCATAATGTACCTTATTTATCCTATAAGAATACATCTAAATCCATAAATTCTCCTTTCATGGATGAAAAATCCATTTACATCAATTTCATCTTAGAAACAAGGGTTAAGCATGGGTACATGTAAATTTATCCTAAAAACATTTAATCCAATCAATTCACGCATAAACAATCATAATCCACTCAATTGGATCAATATTCACAAAGACCCACAACTTAGAAGAAAATCCTAACTCAAATTGGGGAATTTCTATTTTTCAATTGGGGAATCTTAGGGGCTCCACAGATGCAAGGATTCCATGAATGAAAAGCCAGCATACCTTGATATCAAAGCCCACAATTTCTTGAGGAATGGAGACTTGACCTTAACCGTAGCTTCAACACTTTCTTCTTCTTCAAGTTCTAGAGAGAGAAATATTTTCTAGAGGAGTCTTGTTCTTCTTTTCCAAATTTGAGAGAATAATTTCTATGGAGGGAAATTTGGGGTTGAAATTTTTATATAGGGGTTTTAGACATAGGAAAAATGACATAGTATTAGGCTAGACTAATTAGGAAAATACCCAACTGCCCCTAAAAATAACTGTCGGATCACCATCCATGGACCACGACCGACGAACCGTGGATAGACCGACGGTACATCCTTGTAAAACCCCAGATCCGAACAAGGGCACCATAGCAAATTTCAGAATTCCCAGGTGGCAGACACGAAGAAAACCACGGCCCGTGGGTGGACCACTGACCGTAGGTTGGTCCGTGGATAGGCCACCCAAAATATAATCCAGGCAGGAACCACGACTGGACCGTCAGTGGGTCCACAATCGGTGGTCCAGGAGACGTAGGTCCAAGCCAAAACTCTCTAAACCTATTGACGAGTGTGCAGGATGGGCCATTGGTTAGTCCACGGTCCGTTCGTCTCAAGTCATGGGTGGGGGCTGTCAGTTAAGTTTCAGGGGTAGTTGGGTCTTTTTCTAATTAATGAACTCATATACTTCATCATTTTTCTCTTAACTAAAACCCCTATATAAGTGTTTTCTGCCCCCAAATTAGCTCATTCAAGTCATTCTTCCAAATTCACAAAAGAAGATCAATTCTCCTTTCCAAAATATTTCTCTCTCTAGAAACTTAAAGAAGAAGAAATGTTTAAACTAGGATTTTAAGGCAAGCCTCAATTCTTACAATTGAAGATAAGCATTTGGCTTTGAGGTATGATAGTTTTCATCCATGGATTCCTTACATTCACGGAGTTTTCAAATTCCTCTATTTCAAAGTTAGAATTCCCCAATTGATTTAAGGCTTTCTTCAATTGTCACGGTTTCTCTTAATTATTGATATAAATGATTGAATTATGATCGCTTATGCATGAATTAATAAAGTACTATGACTTTATGATGATTTCCCCTATGAACCCATGTAATCCCCATGTTTTCAAGTTATGAATCATATGATATGGGATTTTGATTATAAAGGAAGAGTTTTATTAAATTAAGCATATATTGCTAGCTTTACATGAATTTATGAGGAAATCCATATCTAACCCTTGTTTTCTTAGTGTTGATGATTGAAAGTGAGTTTTTACCTTAAAAGGTAAATTACGGATTTATGCATTTTCTTATGAAATATATGCAAATGTTTTAAGGATGCTTTGAGAGTAAAGTATCATTGATGTTGTTTTTGTGTTATTAAAAGGACATTCTCATAAACACACAAAGAAAGATGTGAAAGGTTTTCTCACATAATTAAGGATTCTAACGTAGAAAGATTTTCTCACCAAATTGAATCAAAGAGTAAGAGTTATCCTAATGAACCTAGGTTGGACTGGTTAGCGAAAAATACCCTTCCATGGATGATGACTTATCTTGGATTGGTAAGATGATGTGCCTTTCCATGGATAATAAGAACAAGAAGAAATGACTATTCTGTGGGATTAATGCTTAGCACCGAGAGGATACTGAGATGGAAGCTCTCCCGTTAGTAGAGGTCAGGTTTCTAGTAGAAATATCTTATCCCTTACCTATGTTCACCCATAGGATGATTGTCTAGATAGACATTAGCTACTGGACCCACATTAGCTCAGATTATGGTCATTACCGTGGCAAGTAGGACAATCTTTTTCGGTGTGGGAGACACTGGGGGATCATGTTATAGCGAACATGGTCTCTATGTTGGTTAAGGCTAATTCCTCACATTAATAATTAACTAAGGTTACTTCAAGAAGTATCTCATATGTGTTCAAAGTCTTTAAAGATGATTAGCTTGTATTGACCAAAGTTTTTTGACTTATGTTTTCTAACTCTCTTATATCATGTTTTAGATTGGTCAATTACATGTCATGAAATTAAATGTCCCTTTTTAACATGATTTAAATGTTTTATGCATAGCTATCATACTTCATACATTACTTTGTACTAACGCATACTCTTGCCTCCATTTCCCCAAATGATGGGTCTGACAGTCAGGTTTCTCATTTTCATGGCTAGTGGTTGATTTCCAAGCTTCGGTGAGTCCTAATGCTTCGAGGATGGATGTTCATTCTCTTACTTTCTTTCATGTATTTCACTTTTGTACATGATGTTTGGGCTAGGCCCAATTTAATTCTATTGTACTAGATGGCTATATTGAGACAAGTGTTTTAGACTTCCATTTTTCTTTTATAAAACTATTGGACTTGGACTGTTGTTTTACTCTTATTGTTCTATTTCTTATGTTATGAAAGATAAGTGGCTTGTATGGGGTCCTTCGGGGTCCTATACGCTATGTTACATCTAGGGGGTACCCCTTGGTCGTGACAAACTTGGTAATCAGAGCACAAGGTTTAGAATTGTCCTACGATGCCTCATAAGCCACACCAAGTAGAGTCTTGTTCATAAGTTTGAAGTGCGCAAAATTTATGAATGAGAGGCTACAAGATAGTTAGAAAACTCCACTTCTTTCATTACTATAAAGTCGTGCGATAGAGATTAACTCTATAAGGTCTCTCTCTTAATCCTTATCTGATGCTCTACAATAAATGGCTACTCAAAGAGCTTATACTAATAGAAATATGAGGGAGAATGCAGAACAAGAAGCTCCTCCCTAAGCTCTTAAAGTTTCAGTCAATCCTTCGGCTGAACAAGTGACTAATACGGAGTTTAGGGATGCTTTTCAAGTGTTGGCTCAAGCTGTGATAGCCCAAGACAATAGGGAGCTTACGATTCCCGTGAACCCAAATGTGGGTATGACGGCTTCTAGAGTTAGGGACTTCATGAGAATGAATCCTCTGGAGTGTCATGGTTCTAAAGTTGAGGAAGATCCTCAAGAGTTCATAGATGAGGTCTACAAGGTTTTGATGATCATGGGAGTTACGCCGGTGGAAAAGGTAGAGTTGGCCGCTTATCAACTTAAGGGTGTGGCTCAAATTTGGTACAACCAATGGAAAGAAGGAAGACCGCAAGATGCGGGTCCTCTTGATTGGGAGAAGTTTAAGGTTGCTTTTGTTGATAGGTTCTTTCCCTTTGAGATGAGGGAAGATAAGGTGCTTGAGTTTATCAACCTTCATCAAGGAACTATGAGTGTGAGGGAATATGCTCTAAAGTTCACACAATTATCTAAGTACGCTCCAACAATGGTTGTCGATTCAAGGGCAAGGATGAGTAAGTTCATTTCGGGTGTGTCCAAAATAGTGGTTAAAGAGTGTCGTACCACCATGCTCATTAATGACATGTACATCTCTCGTCTTTTGATTCATGAACAAGAAATTGAGGTGGAGAAACATAAGGAAAAGTCTAGAGAAGTAAAGAGGGCTAAGAGAAGTGATGGTAATTCTAGATTTCGACAAAGGTTTTCGGGTCAAGGTTCCTCCAATGCTCCTTCTAGGTTCAATAAAGAGAGGGTGTCTAACCCTGAGCTTCAAGGAGGGACTGGTAGTGGCTCTTCATTGCGTATGTCTACTTGTGCTAGGTGTGGAAAGAAGCACGAGGGTAAGTTCCTAGCCGGCACGGATGGTTGCTTCGGTTGTGGTAAAAGTGCTCATAAGATGAGCGATTGCCCAATACTTATGGCGAAAGGAAGAGAGGTCAAGCAAGCTCCTCCAGACTCGTGGTGAACGAGAGGGTTCTTCCGATATGGTTACCGGTATGTTGAATGTCTTCCAACTTGATGTTTACGCTTTACTTGACCCCTGTGCTACCTTGTCTTATGTGATGCCATATGTGGCAATGAGGTTTGATATTCTTCCGGATGTGTTGTTAGATCCCTTTTCTGTCTCTACTCTTGTTGGTGATTCTATTGTGGCTAAGAAGGTCTATAGAAAGTTCCCTGTTTCTTTGTCCCATAGAGTTACTCTTGTTGATTTGGTAGAGGTTGATATGCTAGATTTTGATATTATTCTTGTTGTGGATCGGCTGCACTCATGTTATGCTTCTATAGATTGTAGAACTCGTGTAGTTAAGTTTCAATTCCCGAATGAGCCTGTCCTAGAGTTGAAAGAGGGTAATTATATGCCTAAGGGTCAGTTTGTCTCTTTTCATAAAGCTAGAAAGATAATTCCTAAGGGTTGCATATACCATCTAGTTAGGGTGAGGGATGTGGATTCCGAAACCCCTACTCCTTATTTGGTCCCCATTGTTAATGAGTTTCTAGAAGTATTCCTAGATTATTTACCCGGTATTCCTCCTGAAAGGGAAATAGACTTTGGTATTGACCTTCTCCTAGATACGCAACCTATATCTATTCCTCCTTACCGAATGGCTCCGAAAGAACTAAAGGAATTAAAAGAACAATTGAAAGATTTGATGGATAAGGGTTTCATCCGACCGAGTATCTCTCCATGGGGTGCTCCAGATATGTTTGTTAGAAAGAAGGATGGTTCTCTCCGTATGTTTATAGACTATCGGTAGTTGAATAAAGTTACTATTAAGAATAAGTATCCTCTCCCAATGTCACGACCCAGGGGTACCCCCTAGATGTAACATGGCGTATAGAACCCCGAAGGACTCCATACAAGCCACTTAGCTCTCATAACATAAGAAAAATAACAATAAGAGTAAAACAATAGTCCAAGTCCAAAATATTTCATAAATGAAAGCGGAAGTCTAAAACACTTGTCTCATCATAGCCATCTAATACAATAGAATGAAATTGTGTTGTAACACCCTGACTTTTCAGAACACTAATTTAAATCATACCTTCTTGGAAAAACAAAGAGGGTGAGTAATGAATTAAGAATGATGTCGTATGTCATATTTTAAGTGTTCAAGGGTTGTATCTCAAGTTTTTAAGTTAGGTAAGTTGCAAAATAAAAGTTGGCGAAAGTTATCGTAAGTTCCTT
>JAJONR010010808.1:0-16362 GCA_029582245.1 Solanum etuberosum | reverse complement strand
GAAACACCAATTTCCAACAGAGCCTTTGAGCTAGTTTTTCAGTCAAGAGTAAATGCTTTCACAATTAAGCAAGAGAGGAAACTTTGATTTCCAAGAGAGCCTTTGAGCTAAGTTTTTGAGCAATAATCTCAAACCGCAGAAAGAAGTTATGTTTTTAAACATATGAGGTAGTAATATTTTAGGAGTAGTATTGAGCACCGATATGGGGGAGAGTTTAGACAACTCACTGCCCCCATAAACCATGTAGCCATCATGGGTAGAAAAGTGTCATACTTTTTAGATGATTCCTTAGTGATTTTTAGCATAGACTAGTGGATCCACTAAGTAGTTAGGTTTTATACTCTCGGCAAGGTATAGGACGGCCCCTGGCTGTGTGAGGCAAAACGTTGTATCATCACATAGCTCTTAAGTGATAGTTGTCGGTTAGAGAACCTCCCACAGAAGTATTTTGTATTCTTATATACACAGAGTTAATTATATTTTTATATACGCAGAGTTTATATTGTATCCTTGCATACAAACTGAGTTATTATTGTATTTCTAAATACACAGAGTTGTTATCCTTGTTTTAAAAACTTTTATTTACATTACATTCATATTATTGCTTTATACTGAAATGAGTTAAGTTGAGTTGAGTTGAGCCCAGGTATGTTCTTTCAATTCCTTTCAAGCTTATGTCTTATTTTAAAATTCCCCTCGCATGCTCGTACATTTAATGTATTGATGCTATTTGGCTTGCATCGCTGTTATGATGCAAATACAGGTAACCAGGTTCAGCACCCAGCACTTTGTTGATCTAGTTGAGCATTCAGAGTCTTGTGGTGAGCCTCCTTGCTTTCCGGAGGATCCCTTTTATTGATTTATTATTCTAGTTATTTGGATGTCGTGGGTCTTTTCCCGACGTCCATCTCAGTTGTTAGAGGCTTCATAGACAGTTAGTTATTAGTTCTTTAGCCTTGTTATTTCAGTTGTGTTGATTATAAGAATTGATTTGCCTTATGGGCTAGTTGAATGTTTTCTTTTATAAACATTCTAGTTAATTCATGAGTTGTCTTTGTTGAGTAAATTCTTCCGCTGAGTAGTAAGCCAGGCCAAGGGTTTGCTTGGGGCCAGCAATGGTTCTCGAGTGCCAGTCCCACCCAGGGTGTAGTCTCGGGGCGTGACAAACTTAGTATTAGAGCACAAAGTTCAAGAGTCCTAGGGATTCTATGAAGTTGTGTCAGTAGAGTCCTAGTTATCGGTGTGAAGCGCGCCACATCTATAATTAAGAGGCTGTGATATTTAGGTGCTATTTCACTTCTTTCATACTCATTTCGTGCGATAGAGTTTATATCTAAAAAGTTTTTTCTAATTCGTGCTTGCGCGTGTCTTTCAGATCATGCCTCCATGAAGAGATGTCAGAGGTCATCCCGCTAGAAGGAATGTTGAACCACAGGAACAAGGGGTACCTAATGCACCTAAAGTGTAACCCCAAGGAGAGATCACCAATGCTGAGTTCCCTGAGGCTATCCGGATGTTGAGCCAAGTTGTGACCAACCAAGCTGGGCAACAAAGAGAGAATCGTCAGGAAGTTGCTGATACTTCAAGGATCCATGAGTTCTTAAGGATGAATCCTCCAAGTTTCACTGGTTCAAGTGTCACTGAGGATCCAGAAAACTTTGTTGAAGAGCTTCAGAAGGTTTTTGAGATCATGCACGTTGCTGATGTTGAGAGGATGGAACTAGCTGCATACCAAATGAAGGGTGTCGCTAGAATCTGGTTTGATCAGTGGAAAAAGAATAGAACTTATGAGTTGGGCTTTGTTTGAAGAGGCCTTCTTGGGGCGTTTCTTTCCCCGTGAACCGAGAGAAGCCAAGGTATGTGAATTCCTTACTCTTAAGCAGGAATCTATGAGTGTTCATGGGTACAGTCTGAGGTTCACCCAACTTTCTCGCTATGCTCCGGAGATGGTTGCTGACATGAGAGGCAGGATGAGTTTGTTTCTTGCTGAGTTGTCTCATATGTCAAGTAAGGAAGGCAAGGCAGCTGTGTTGATAGGGGATATGGACACAGCAAGGCTAATTATCCATGTGCAACAAGTTAAGGAGGATAAGCTGAGGGATAGAGAAGAGTTTAAGAATAAGAGGGCTAAGATATCGGGGAATGAGTCCGGGCAGCAAAAGAGTAATGTGAACTGGTCTTCCTTCCAACAGAAATAAAAGGGACATGCTCTATCATCTGGTAGTGCACCTGCACCAAGAAACAGAGGTGAGTTCTAAAATCAGATTTCCCAGAATTTCAAAGCTAGACCTGCACATTCTCCGGGTAGTATGGCATGGGGGTACTAAGACTCATGCATGTGCTAAGTGTGGTAGAATTCACTCAGGGGTGTGTCGTGATGGCTCCACTGGTTGCTTCAAGTATGATCAGAACGGTCATTTTATGACAGAGTGCCCTAAGAACAAGCAGGGTAATGGTAATGGGGGCAATAGAGCCCAGTCTTCTTCATTTGCTCCACCATACAGAGCTGCATCTAGAGAAGCTACTTTAGGGGCAGGCGGAGGAGCAAACCATCTTTATGCTATCACTAGTCGCCAAGAGCAAGAGGATTCACCAGATGTTGTCACTGGTATGATCCAAGTCTTTAACTTTGATGTTTATGCTTTGCTAGATCAAGGAATGAGTTTATCTTTTGTGATTCCTTATGTTGCAATGAATTTTGATGTTCTTCCTGAGCAACTTCTTGAGCCCTTCAGTATTTCTACACCTGTTTGTGAGTCTATTATAGCAGAGAGAGTCTATCGTGATTGTACCATTTCCGTCAATCATAAGAGCACCATGGTTGACATAGTTGAGTTAGACATGGTAGATTTTGATTTCATTCTAGGTATGGACTGGCTTCATGTCTGTTATGCATCAATAGATTGTAGAACTCGAGTAGTCAAGTTCCAGTTTCCCAGTGAACCAATTATAGAGTGGAAGAGTAGTTCAGCAGTGCCTAAGGGTCATTTTATTTCATACCTTAAGGCGAGAAAGTTACTTTCCAAGGGGTGTGTCTATCACTTAGTCCGAGTCAATGACTCTAGTGTTGAGATACCTCATATTCAATCAGTTCCAGTAGTAAAAGAGTTTTCAGAAATCTTTCCGGATGATCTTCCCGGAGTCCCTCCCGAGAGAGAAATAGACTTCGGTATAGATATTTTTCTCAATACTAGTCCTATCTCTATTCCGCCATATAGAATGGCACCAACAGAGTTGAAAGAGTTAAAAGAGCAGTTGAAAGATCTCCTAGAGAAAGGTTTCATTCGACCAAATGTCTCACCTTGGGGCGCTTCGGTCTTGTTTGTGAGGAAGAAAGATGGTTCCCTTAGAATGTGTATAGATTATCGTCAGTTGAACAAGGTTACCATCAAGAATAAGTATCCTCTTCCAAGAATTGATGATCTTTTCGATCAACTTTAGGTGCCTCTTGTTTTCCAAAAATAGACCTCAGATCAGGCTACCATCAGTTGAAAGTAAGGGAATGTGATATTCCAAAGACAGCATTCAGGACCCGTTATGGTCATTATGAGTTTCTGGTTATGTCGTTCAGTTTAACTAATGCACATGTAGCGTTCATGGACCTTATGAACAGAGTATTCAAGCCCTATTTAGATATGTTTGTTATCGTATTCATTGATGACATTCTAATCTATTCGATGAATGAGGAAGATCATGCTAGTCATCTCAGAGTAGTTCTCCAAACGTTAAAGGAAAAGGAGTTATATGCTAAGTTTTCTAAATGTGAATTTTTGCTTGAGTCTGTGGCATTCCTAGGCCACATTGTTTTCGGTGATGGGATTAGAGTTGATACTAAGAAAATAGAGGCAGTGCAGAATTGGCCTAGACCCACATCTCCAACTGATATTAGGAGTTTCTTGGGGTTGGCTGGATATTATAGAAGGACCGTTGAGGGGTTCTCATCGTCCCCTTTGACCAAGTTGACTCAGAAAATAGTTAAGTTTCAATGGTCTGAAGCTTGTGAGAAAAGCTTTCAGAAATTGAAAAAGAGGTTGACTACTGCCCCAGTATTGACCTTACCAGAAGGTACGCAAGGTTTTGTTGTATATTGTGATGTGTCCCGAGTGGGAATGGGTTGTGTGTTAATGCAGAATGGTAAAGTAATAGCTTATGCCTCAAGACAGCTGAAAGTTCATGAGAAAAATTACCCAACCCATGATCTAGAGTTGGTTGTCGTAGTATTTGCTTTGAAAATATGGCGTCACTATCTTTATGGTGTTCATATGGATGTGTTCACCGATCACAAGAGTCTCCAGTATGTGTTTAGTTAGAAAGAGCTTAACCTTAGACAGAGAAGGTGGTTAGAATTAATCAACGATTATGACATGAATATTTTATATCACCCAGGTAAGGCTAATGTGGTTGCTGATGCTTTAAGCTAGTTGTCTATGGGCAGTACCACCCATGTTGATGAAGAAAAGAGAGAGTTAGCGAAAGATGTGCACATACTTGCACGATTAGGAGTTCGACTAATGAATTCCACCGAAGGAGGAGTAGTGGTGATGAATGGGGCTGAAACACCATTAGTGTCAGAAGTGAAAGAGAAGCAAGACCAAGATCCTATTTTTCTTGAATTGAAGGAAAATGTTTATAAGCAAAGAGTAATGGCTTTTGAACAAGGGGGAGATGGTGTATTGAGGTATCAAGGTAGGTTGTGTGTACCAAGGGTGGATGAACTCCAAGAGAGGATCATGGAGGAAGCTCATAGCTCCAGATATTCTATTCATCCGGGTTACACAAAGATGTATCGTGATTTGAGAGAAGTATATTGGTGGAATAGTATGAAGAAAGGTATTGCTGACTACG
Source organism: Solanum etuberosum (assembly GCA_029582245.1). NCBI lineage: Eukaryota > Viridiplantae > Streptophyta > Magnoliopsida > Solanales > Solanaceae > Solanum > Solanum etuberosum. The sequence continues at coordinate 11,517 of JAJONR010010808.1, read as the reverse complement.
TTGCCAAATGCCTGAATTGTCAACAAGTTAAGGTAGAGCACCAAAGGCCCGATGGTATGTCTCAGAATATAGAAATTCTGGAATGGATGTGGGAGATGTTCAATATGTATTTCATTACTGACTTGCAACGGTCTCGCAGGCAACATGATTCTATTTGGGTGATTGTGGATCGAATGACAAAATCAGCCACTTTTTGTCGGGAAAGACTACCCATTCAGCAGAGGATTATGCCAAGGTATATATTCAAGAGGTAGTAAGACTTCATGGAGTTCCCAGTTTCCATTATTTCAGATAGAGGTGCACAATTTACTGCACAGTTTTGGAAGTCATTCCAGAAAGGCTTGGGTTCAAAGGCGAACTTGAGTACTGATTTTCATCCTCAGACATATGGTCAAGCAGAGCGCACTATTCAAAATTTAGAAGATATGTTGAGGGCCTGTGTGATTGATTTCAATGGTAATTGGGATGATCACCTACCTCTCATTGAGTTTGCTTACAATAATAGTTACCATTCTAGCATCCAGATGGCTCCTTATGAAGCTCTTTATGAGAGAAGATGAAGATCTCCTATTGGATGGTTAGAGGTTGGTGAAGCTGGATTGATAGGACCAGATTTAGTTCATCAAGCTATGGAGAAAGTGAAAGTTATTCAAGATATATTGAAAACAGCACAAAGTCATCAGAAATCCTATACAGATGTTAGGAGAAGAGACCTAGAGTTTGAAGTAGATGATTGGGTATACTTGAAGGTTTCACCCATGAAGGGTGTTATGAGACTTGGCAAGAAGGGGAAACTTAGTCCCCGGTATATTGTTCCTTACCGAATATCCAAGAGGATTGGCAATGTAGCTTATGAGTTAGAGCTACCACAAGAGTTAGCGGCGGTTCATCCGGTATTCCATATTTCTATGTTGAAGAACTGTATGGGTGATCCTTCACCTATCATACCTACTGAAGATATTATTATCAAGGATATCTTATCTTATGAGGAGATTCCTGTTGAGATTCTAGATCGCCAAGTTCGCAAGTTGAGGATGAAGGAAGTAGCATCACTCAAAGTTCTATGGAGAAATCAGTTTGTTGAGGAAGCTACTTGGGAAGCTGTGGAGGATATGAAGAAGAGATACTCAAATCTCTTCGAATTCGGAGAAGTTCCAAATTAAGGTACTAATCCTTTTCTTGGCATTTATTTTAAGCTGTCATGTTGTATTTACATTTTGCTTGATGGGTGTTTGAGTTAGATGTTATATGTTACATCCTTAGCCTACTAAGAGTAATCTCATTCGAGGATGAATGTTCCCAGGGGGAGATATTGTAACACCTCGCTATTTGAAAGAACAAGAATTCGAAAGAAACTGTTTTTGGAAATAATCAAATTTGGGAAGTTTTGACAAAGTTAAGTTAAGTATGAGTTTTGGATCAACTTCAAACAACTATAACTCCTAGCACAGGATGAGTTAGGTTCTCTACAAGATACCGTAGGAAATATCTATGAATTATCTTTCCAACGCCACCGAGTTTGCTCAATTTCGAGTTCGCATGAAAGAGATATGCCCATTTGAAGTCGGGTTGTCTAGATAAGGAAAGTCTAAACCGGATTTTAGAAGGGTATTATGGTCTTTTCTCTACCCAATTAAATTATTTCATTTTTGGTAATTACTTAGGGGTCTAAACTAAATTGAGTCAGTTTACGCAATTAAGATTTCACACTAGGGTTTATAGAGAAAGAACGCAAGAGGAGAAAGGAGGAGAAAGAGCCAAAGTTCATCATTCTTGAAGTTAAGCTTGTGGATTTCGCCAAGGGTTGATCCCTACGAGGTATGTGAGATCACATAGTGTTGGGTTCGTTCACCCACGCACCAATCATGATTTAATTCAGCGAAATTATATTCTTGAAAGTATAGAAATTGAGTTCTTGATGGATTTTGTTGAAGTTCTATTGGGTTCTTGATTGTTGAAATCGTTGAGAAATAGTTGAATTAAATTCATGAAATTTGATTTTGTTTTGAGTAGATTTTTGCATACGTTGGTTGTGTATTCGAATCTAAGTGTTTGGGGAAAGAACCAATTGAATCTAGAGGGTTTAGAGTTGAAAAACGAGCAAGAAAAATTGAATTTTCTGGGCAGGGGTCTGGGGCGCTGCGCCAGCCAGAGCGCCCCAACCCAGGCTCTGAAGTTTGAGTTCTGGCGCCCCGCTCCACTCAGAGAGCCAGGGACGCCAGGTCTTCTACCCTTTCCCAATTCTTTCCATTTGAGTTTCCTTGAAACATACATATGTTTTCTAGTTGATTTCTACACTCTAAGATACATCTAAAGATCATGAAATCATCCATCACATGAGATCATGAGCCTTGAATCCATAATTCAATTCAAGAAAAGTTAAGAGTCAAGTCAAGAGAAGTTCTTAGGTGCTTCCCAAAAGTATTTTTTACAAATGTTTTAACTTTGTTTTAAGATTTAAGTTTTGAGTTGAGTAAAGAGTAAAGAGTAAAGATTGATGTTCGTTTCTTCAAAAGAGTATATCGGGACTATGTATTCCCAAAGAGTAAATATTTTCACATTTAAACAAGAAAGGAAACACCAATTTCCAACAGAGCCATTGAGCTAGTTTTTCAGTCAAGAGTAAATGCTTTCACAATTAAGCAAGAGAGGAAACTTTGATTTCCAAGAGAGCCTTTGAGCTAATTTTTTGAGCAATAATCTCAAACCACAAAAAGAAGTTATATTTTTTAAAATATGAGCTAGTATTATTTTTGGAGTAGTATTGAGCACCGATATGGGGAGAGTTTAGACAACTCACAGCCCCCCTAAACCATGTAGCGATCATGGGTAGAAAAGGGTCATACTTTTTAGATGATTCGTCAGTGCTTTTTAGCATAGACTAGTGGATCCACTTAGTAGTTAGGTTCTATACCCTCGGCAAGGTATAGGACGGCCCTGGCAGCGTGAGGCAAAACACTGTATCATCACATAGCTATTAAGTGATGGTTGTTTGTTAGAGAACCTCCCACAGAAGTATTTTTTATTCTTATATACACAGATTTAATTGTATTTTTATATACACAGAGAGTTTATATTGTATCCTTGCATACAAACTGAGTTATTATTGTATTTCTAAATACACAGAGTTGTTATCCATGCTTTAAAATCTTTTCTTTATATTGAATTCATATTATTTCTTTATACTGAAATGAGTTAAGTTGAGCCCAGGTATGTTCTTTCAATTCCTTTCAAGCTTATGTCTTGTTTTAAAATTCCTCACGCATGCTCGTACATTCAATGTACTGATGTCAATTGGCCTGCATCGTTGTTATGATGCAGATACAGGTAACCAGGATCTTCACCCAGCGCTTCGTTGATCTAGTTGAGCATTCAGAGTCTTGTGGTGAGCCTCTTTGCTTTCTGGAGGATCCCTTTTATTTCTTTATTATTCTAGTTATTTGGATGTCGTGGGTCTTTTCTCGACGTCCATCTCAGTTGTTAGAGGCTTCATAGACAGTTAGTTATTAGTTCTTTAGCCTTGTTATTTCAGTTGTGTTGATTATAAGACTTGATTTCCCTTATGGGCTAGTTGAATGTTTTCTTTTATAATCATCCTAGTTAATTCATGAGTTGTCTTTGTTGAGTAAGTTCTTCCGCTGAGTAGTAAGCCAGGCCAAGGGTTCGTTTGGGGCTAGCAATGGTTCTCGAGTGTCAGTCCCGCCCATGGTGTAGGCTCGGGGCGTGACACATGGACTTGCTCGTTTGCCCTTTTTAGCCATTTCTCAAAGTCCGAACTGTTATATATGTTATGCCAATTTGATGATTTGTGAATCATTTCTTATATTTGTTATTAATGTGAGATCTAGTTAGGAATTGTAGTAATTATTATCTTTAAAATATTTAAACTATATATAAAAATAATTTTTAAAATATTTCAATAAAGATAATCAAAACTCAAAATACTTTAGAATTGGTAGACATCGACACATTATAGAAATACTAAAAATCATATGGTTCATAAGTGTCGATCCTATTTAACAACAACCCAAGATAGTTATACATTAATGTTATAGTTTGCATATTTTTTAATTATTATGTTTTAAAAAATTAAACTACATATTTAAATAATTAGGTGATATCCCTAGTTAACAACAACGTAAGAGAGTGTATTGTAGTCATGTGTCTCATATGTTACCTGGATATGATAACTTGCAAATCATTACTAATATTATTTTATTAATATGACCTCTCAAAGATGAATTAGAATTCACAAATTTCAGGTGTCACACCTTTTTGAACCGCAACGTAATATTTTTTTGTAAGCAAAATCAATATTACATAGGTTATCTATAAATAGAATATACATCGACCCCACCGTTGTATGTAGATTCTCTACTGGGACCTCTAATTAAGTAACTTTATAAATTATTATTTTTAAATAAATTTAAACTACATATTTAAATAAAAAATAATAATTTTGAAAATATTTCAAATACAACAGTCAAAGCTCAAAACACGTTAGATATGGTAGACATCGACACATTATAGGAATCATATAATTCATATGTGGAAATCCTAGTTAACAACTACCCAAGACAGTCACACATTAATATTAAAGTCTTTCACTCCTATGTTATGGCGATCTGATGACTTGAAAACTTATATTATTTTTATTAATATAACGTCCAATTATGTAATTTTATTAATTATTATATTTAAATAAATTTAAAACTATATATATATATTATTGATTTACGTGATACAATACGTGCACTAAAATTCGTTATAGTAAAGGCACATACATCTTTAATAAGAATATAAATTGTATAATTTGCTACACATATAAAATACCCACAAATATGTAGAAACTTTTTACATCCCTTAAATTAGTTGTTGATAAATTAATTTTAGTTGTTCAATAAGTTTGGGAAATAGGAAAATTTATTGCATTTATTAGTATTTGGTGGAAAAATTATTAAGGAAAACATTGTAAAATCTAAACAAGGTTATCTAAGTTTTTTCATCTTTTTCTGTTGTACCAATTGAGTTCAGAATTTTTGACCAAAGTAAGTCATTATTTAAACTGATTCACCAAAATAATATGTTTTTTAGAAATTTTACAAAACTAATATAAATGTATTTCTCAGTAACGTTTTAGGCTATATTTTATTCAAAAAAAATAAATTGTGTAAAATGTAATCGTTGATGGCGTTAAATAAAGAAACGTAATTGATAGTAATGTTTTAAGTATAATATGTTACTGTCAGTAACGTTATATATAATTCGTTACCATGAGATACGTTTTATAGCTAAAACATTAATCACAGTAACGTTTCTTAAGAGTCTAATCACGGCCATCAAATTCGACGAATTTAAAATTCTGCATATGTCTATAAAAATATCTGCAGATGTATCCATTTTTTCTTGCCAATGTATCAGTAATTGCTTAGATACTGTGATGTACTTCAATTCTTTTCCTTTCAATTGGTTGTTATTGTCATCTTGTAATTTTCTAGACTTTAATTATTGTATTCTTGGTCCATTAACAACCAAAAATGATCCGCCCCAAAGTTGATAAGGTTATGGTTCAATAACAATGATAGTCATTTGACATAATTTATTTTCCTAAAATAAAATGAGGCACCTAAAAATTGACCAGAAGAACGGGCCCTCTTGGGCTCTCCAATCTCCTCTAAAAGCATCAGCTCTTCCTCCTTGGCAGTTCTCACAATGGACTAGAAGGAAGCCCCCTCTCTGGCTGCTCGAAACACATATAAACTGATAGAGAAAGTCAACCCTCTCACAAACTTGCGAACTCTCTCTACTTTATCGGGAACAATAGTCATAACATGCCTGGAAAGCTCACAAAAACAGGCCTCACACTCAGTCACAGACAAAATACCCTGTCTCAAGTCCTCAAACCTCAGTCGACTCTCTTCGCTCACTCTCCAAGGAATGAAGCGGTCCTGGAAAGCACTAGAGAACACATCCCACTCAACATGAGGATATCCTACTCATCTAGACCTCCCAAAAGTCCTCCACCACTCTCTGGTGCATCCATAAAACTTTAGTGAAACAAAACGAATACCACGAGCATCTACTATACCCACTCTCTCAAACATCTCATGGCACAAAGTCAAGAACTCATGAGCATCCTTGCTCTTACCACCCTAAAACGGGGCGGATTTAATCTTCTAAAACCTCTCATAATACTGTTGTTTTGTTGTCTTCAGAATAACCTCAGGAGCAATCTGAACACCCACAGCCGGTGCCGGAACCACTCGTGGCTCACCCACTTGATCCTGAATATCCAGAGTCTGCTGCTGACCTGGAGTGTACGCTTCTAATCCAGCCTGAGGACCATGTGGTGTACCTATCGCACCACCCTGAGAGAAGTTCTCCAGCACACCGAACATCCTCAACAAAGTGTCCTGAAACAAGGGAGCTCCAAGGCCAGGAGAAACCGGGTCCTCAACAACCTCAACATGTGGCTCAAGTGAAGCCTAGATCTGCCTCTAACTAGTGATGCTCCACGGGCACGACTTTAGCCGGTGCTACTTCACGAGCACGACCTCTAGTTGTCGCCCTACCTATACCCCTAGCTAGTGTTTTTGCAACAGCTTTGGGGGTTGCCTCCCCTACCACTGGAAACAGAAGCTTTATTCCTTGGTATCTTCCAAAACAATATGCGGCAACTCAACCCTAGCGAAAGCTACCATGCACGATAATAGAGAATGAACAAAGGAAGTTTGATAACAGTCTTCATAGCCTCTCGAAAATAAGTATAGACGTATCTTTACCGATCCTCAAGACTCTACTCAGACTTAACTTGTACACACATGAGACTACGAACCTAGGCTGATACCATTTGCCGCGACTCAAAAATAGAAATGATGACACTTGTCTATTCCTACCAAGAAAAGTCACCCTCAACCCAATGAATCGAAAGAAAAATGGAAAGATAAAGCAAGAAAAAGACAAAGGTGAAAAACATATTCATTCTAAACAATACCCCAAAATATGGTTGTCACGTGTACAAGTCTCTAATACATAAAGTGAGGAATTAAGAAATAAGTACAAGTCTTACTGTCTTTGCTTCTCAAATAGAACAAAGCATAACAGAAAAGAAAAGTGGGCCAACCGAGATGATAAGCAGCTAACTCTCAAGTCTTTCGACAAGCCTCAAAGTCAGAAGAAGAAAAAGAATGATCAAATAATATCAGGCTCATAACTTACACAAGTGTAGAAGTAAAGAATGAGTACCATCAACACGGTACCCAACAAGCAACCTAGCTAGAATCAAATACTCCTTTCATCCCAGCCGAACCTCCACAAATTACAACCTGCATATAAATTATTAGCCTAATCTAACAGTTCTACAATACGCAAGTCACAAGGGTCAAAGGTAGTTGATAACCCATTTTAAGTCACGTCAAATAGTGTACGACATATTGGTGATTCCTAAATTATTTAACTTAAGGAGTCCCCACCTAATTAATTTTAAGGTAAATTAGTAAACCTAAATATTTAACTAAGGTAATGCTAAGTTAAACTCCAATTAATGGTCTACTTAACTTAAAATGATTCTAGTTCAGAGTTCTAGTTATCCTAAAGGGAAGGGGTTAAGCATCCTTTAAGATTCGTTAAAAATGATTACCGGTCAAACTTCGGTTAATTAAAGGAAAATATAAAATATACTATCAAAAACTTAAGAGAATATTAATATTAATTAAAACTTGATATGATTAGCCTTGAAAAAGAAGAGTTAATGTATAAAATTTTAAACATATTAACTTTATCTATAAAGACCCAAAAAGTGAAATAAATAGCCATTACAACTTTAAAGGATTTAAATTAGTTAAAACTTGATTATTATGTTTTCGAATCAAGAGCTTGAAGAAATGCATATAACTAGTTAACTCTTGCTTTTGAAATACATATTTTAAGGAAAATCTTTTCATCAATAAGTTTACAAAAATTTCTTAAAGCTCAAGATGTCAAATTTTCAGCAATAGATATATATAAACTTTGCCTAAAAATAACAACTTATTTCATCCATTTAAAAGCTATGTTTATTTTTTAACAACATATATGTATGCATAAAAAATGTAAAGATTTGAGATGAGGAGGAAATGCGAGATTTTCTTTTGTGATAAGTAAATCTCTCTAGACACGAGCAAACATGGATATATTGATCGCTTCTCTAATTTGGATAGAGATGGAGTCATATGGCAACTCCAAATGCGCTCCCGAGTGTACATGTATAACAGAAAAAGGAAAAGGAGATTAGTAAATGTGATTTAACTTTAGATAATATTGAATAAGAATACATACAGGCAAGTAAGTCACACCACGAAAACAAAGATCTTGACTACCAAAGAAATATGCAAGCTATGGAGAGAATACACATTTGCAACTAACGAACTTTATACCGACTCCAAGGAACTAAACCACTCTACAAATCTTTCAAGCATAAGAGAAACTCAAATCCATTTGTATTTAAGCCATAAATGAACTAAGTGAACTTGTACCATATTACTTTAGTAGGTGTTTGGCCATGCGATACCGTATCACGATATGGTATCATGAGAAGGAATCAGCATTTGGACATGCGGTTTTACGCCGATTCCATCTCATGATGTGATTCCATATTCTCCAAAAATAATGATATGGAATTATATGGGAATTTCATATCATGATTTGAGATATTTTAATACAAAAATTCATCCACGAGTTTATATTTTGTTAAAACAACCCCACATTTATATCTACTAACCATTTATTTCATATGAAAATAAAATTTATAATCACTTTATTATTTTTTAAAATTTATTATTCTCACCGACATAAAATTTATTATTCTCACCAACATATAGTCACTTTAACTCACACCAACCGAATGTTGAGTAATAAATTTGTTCTGTTCATTTACTCCAACATTTAATTTATTACTTCTACCATTTTGTATTTATTACAACTATAGTTATATCTGTTTGAACATTGAGTGAAAGGTCTTCTCTTCATTTACTCTAATAAATTGATATGAAAGTTAGGTTGGATAGACTTAAATGCATAATTATTTATACTCAACCATAAAATCTTGAAGAGCCCGTGGAAGGTGTTCTTTTCATTTACTCCAATATATTGATGAAGTGAAAGTTAGGTTGGATAGGCTTAAATGCATAATTATTTATGCTCAACAATAAAATTTTGAACATGCAGTGAAAGGTGTTCTCTTATTTACTCCAATAAATTGATGCAGTGAAAGTTAGGTTGGTAGGCTTAATGCATAATTATTTATGCTCAACCATAAAACTTTGAAGAGCCAAATAATTTTTTATATAGTTCTATATATAAAACAACCCATAGTTATATTCATTTGAATAACAAAGCAGATGAAATTGACCTAAAAGTCTTCTATCATTTTCAAAGTGAGTTAAATATTCTCTACTCTTTCAATTTTTAATTTGTATGACTAGATTTATAGTTTTTTCTAATTGGTTAACTAGATTTAGGAATAAATATAAATTTCCTATGTTCTCATTTATTGCTAGTTACTTTGTTATATTTTTTTGAAATTAGAATACAATGCACATAACTTGTCAAGATGTTTTTGGAATTTCGGACGAAAATTCAGTGATTTCGCCTCCACTGGTTAATAGGGTAAACATAAGCTAAAAATTTTATTAATATTTTGGTGTTCATATGAAATAAGTTTTTTCAATTTTATCTAAATCAAACTGAGTATAGCAAATACAATTTTTTATCATATTATTATTATATTGTAGAAACGTAAAAAAATGAGTAGACCCTGGGGTTCAAATGTTGAAAAATGGTCAGAAGAGGACATATCAGCCCTCATTGAGGTCTTACATGACGATGCAAGAAAATATGTATTTAATGGTTCTACAATTAGCGGTCCACATTGGAGGGTAATCATCGATGAGTTTTGGACTAAAACTGGCAAGCGAGACTATTATGATGAAAATCTCATGACTAAGCATAATATTGATAAAAGACAATTTTCCTTGGCGGTGCCGCACTTTCTTAATCTTAGTATTCCCAAAATGTTCGTTCACATGACTGAAGAATATCAAGTCCAATGGATTGAGGACTTGGGAAAAATTTGATCAATTAGTTATTGATATTTAGTCAAGTGAACTAGTTATAATTTTTTTGATTAAATTTTATTAGAAGAGTTTTGACTCAAACTTGTGGGAGCCAATGGTTTGGTTCAGTAGTTAAAAAATGGTAACTTTTTAAAATTTCATTATTCTATAATATTTAACTATTGATTTTTCTTGTAAATAGTTAGAAGTCAGTGATGTTTTTTTATTTTTATCGTAAGTTTATATGTACTCACTAATGTATGTTTTTTTTTCTACTTTATAGGTTATTTGTAAGAGTAGTTGAATGATATGAGCATATCAAGTGCTAGTGAGTCTGATAGCGACATTGAGGATGTTAATTTCTACGTTGCAGCAGTTGAACATATCGAACAAGTCAGACGAGAACATAGGTTGTTATGTCGAACACAACAACATACATCTAGGCCTGGTATGGTATGGATCAATGAACTTCTTTGTGGACATCGCATGTGTATGTATGAATCTATGCGGTTTTATCCTGAAACATTTTGCCAGCTTTTTAGTTTGATCAAACAAAATAACTTGCTGCCAATTGAGCATCGGACCACCCGGGTTCAAATTGAGGAGGCTTTGGGTATTTTTCTAACCATCATTGCACGAAATGATAGTCAACGCTCGGCAAGTGAAACTTTTCAACATTCCCTTGAAACAATTAAACGACATGTTAAAATAGTTGCCGAGGCAATTAGAAAGATGGCACCAACATTTATACAACCAAAAAATATTACAGGTGTACATTCTAAAATTCGACATAATACTCGATTTTGGCCTTGGTTTAAGGTAAAATTTCAAACACATTAATAAATTTATTTTATGGCCTTAATAAGTGCACATTTATATTTTATGTGTAAGTTATTAGTATTTAGTTACATATTTCCTATCAACTTTGTTTAAAGAGATAATATTTATTTTATGACTTTGCATTGTCTTGGAAGCACTATTTTTATTACTCTTACAAACATTATTTTTATGAAGTGCATTCTATAATGCTTCCAATTTATTTTATGTTCACTAAACTAATATTGATGTATTTTTTATTTGTTAGGATTGTGTTGGTGCGATTGATGGAACATATATAGAAGGGGAGGTTCCTAAAGCGGTGCAACAAACATATCGTAATCGCAAAGGAAGAACATCACAAAATGTCTTATGTGCTTGTGATTTTGATATGCGATTTACCTTTGTTGCTGCTGGTTGGGAAGGTACTGCACATGATAGTAAAGTACTTGAGAATGCACTTGTTGAACCAACGTCACAATTTCCATTTTCGCCATATGGTAACTTTAAATTACATCCTTAGAATAAATATTATTTATTTACACAAAGTTGTCTCATTTACGTCACATATGCTTTTAGTAATTCTTTATAAAATGTTTGTTGGTAGATA